>JYDV01000009.1:494595-669102 GCA_001447645.1 Trichinella pseudospiralis | reverse complement strand
TAGAAAATAAAGCAGGGAAAAATAAAGATTGAATAAATGAAAATGGAATTCAGGATTTAGAATCAAAATAAGCTTTTTAAAAATAAAACAAAAAAATTGCTTTGGAATGGCTTTGTTCAAAACAATGCTAAATATGAAATGTGAAAAATAAGAAAAAAGAAAAAATTAGAATATAAGGGAAAGTCAAAAATTATTTCGACACAACAAAGCAATTGCATACATTATTAATTTTGCTGCGTGAAAGACCAAGTACTGCATTATTTCAAAACTCCGTCATGTAGGTTTGTCGTTAGCTTATTTAAACTATGGGATAACTTCACCCTTTTGAAGTATCCCTATCCCAGACTTACAGAATTGGGACCCTTGGGGAACCGCATATACCGTATGTCTTCATTCCACAGTTCTGCTTCGTGTCGTCCTCGATCTGCTTCGTGTCGTCCGCGTTTTCATTTTATCTTTTCTTCATTGCCCATATCTGTAAGAATGCTAAATGTTAAATCACAAATTTTCTCGCTTAAACCGCACTGTAAAATTTTGAAATTTAACATAACATTTTGTAATTAAAAAAATTAAAGAATTGTTGAAATTAAAGATAACGTGAGCAAAATTATTATATCGAGATTTTCCTTTAAAAGATAGCACAACAAAAAAATGGAATACTTTGAACAATTAAAAACGGACTTCGGTAGTTAGTGAACGCCTTAAATGAACTCAGAGAAGGTTTCACAATGCTACCGGTTGCTACGTAGGTCAAGCAAACAAATGCCACGTTAATGATGATAAGGCAAAATTGAAACGGCTCTTATTTGCATAATGTTCGCTAGAAATTGCTTTTGTGTAAATTATTCTACCGTAACACCACGGAATTAAGAACATTGAAAATTTATGCACAGTGAATTGCTATTATGCAAGCCGCAAATGCAACATGCAATGGAATAATTTCAAATGATTTCAAAAAAGAATTTAGATGCATAAAATTGAAAGTAATTTACGTGGAATAGAAATTCTTTTTTTAAAAGACGAATTTTTACCTAGTGTCATTATATAAAAATCAAAAATATACAATTTTACAGTGAAATATCTTACATCTTACACATTAGAAACTCATGCACTTAATGGAATTTATGAATTCAAAGCATCCTTTCGAAGCATCCCTAGCACAGAATTACGATCTACCAGAAATTGTACATGCCTCTTGTTTTCTTTTCATCTGCTTCGTGCAGTCCATCGATTTTTGTACGGTGTCATCTGCATTTTATTTTTTTCTTTTCTGCATTCTCTATACCTGCAAAAATGATACTAGATCAAAACTGTTTTCACTACATCAGATGGTGAAAGTTGCACCAAATTGAAAACTAAATTTTAAAATATAAGAATTAATTGTTATTTAATTAAAAGGTAACAATTTCAAAATTGGTATACAAAAGTTTTAAAGATAATTAAAATAGACTTACAAAAACAAAATACTTTTCATGAATTGTAAACAGCCACTATTTAACGCAATAGTAAATTCAGAGAACATTTTACAACGCTACCACTTGCCACGTAAGTCAAACAAACAAATGCCCCACTACTGATGATAAAGCACCGTTATGACGATCGTTATTTGCATAATGGAGCGCTAGAAATCGATTTACCGGATTAGTTCTTTCTGAAAATCTTTTGATTGGTCATTTCATTTTCAATTATTTGATTTTTGTATTGCATTTGATTTTGAAGATGCTTTTCACTGGAATCATTTAATTCTTTATTTTGCAACGACTTGTTTTGCAATATGTACTCTATTAATTTTATTACTTGACATGCAAGAGCAACTTAAAGAACAAGAATCGTTTGAACCATATATTAGAAAGTTCTTCAAAAGTTTCATCGCATGTTACATAAAAAAAATAATAATAATAATAATAAGTAATAAGAATATCCATAAAGAAATTAACAATTTATGACAAATTAATGCGCTCATATTTGATACTTATTGTCATCTTTCGAGATATTATCTCATAACGATTGTACAACAATTCTGTACGGAAATCATAAATTGTACGCAGTGGATAATTTAATGAGATATTCGACAAAATTGCTCGTTAGAAAGCGTCATTTATTGAGAGAAATTAGGAATACTGCATGAGAACTCTAATCAAGTCTCTTCATTTCGAATCATTCTTATCGCTGTATCGTATGTAAGCAACAAAATTGAGCCATTAGAATATTTTAAATTTGAAGATTGTTGTAATACAAAAACAAAACTGAGGTAGAAATGTTATTATAATGAGCAACTTTATCTTGCGATATTATTGAAAAATTCAGTGTAAAAGTTAATTAAATGCATACATAAGCCTTTTTATTTAACGCCAAAATTTTATTACGCTTTCAGTTGTCCCCAGTAAACTCGCATCATCGTTCAACATTTTTGGCTAGCATAGTCCAACACGGCGTGAGATTAACGCAAAAGTTAAGTAATTACGAACTGCATGATGCTATAGGCGTATACAATGGCTTATGTCTGCACATTGTTCATGTACTGTTAGTTTGCCAAGCAGTAGTCTTCCTTTTTGTACTGAGCTTCTTCAACTTCAGTATTTACTGTTGCTGCCTCTCTGTTTGCTATGAGACAGAGCAAATGTTGGAAGAAATGAAGAAAAGAAAAAAACTACTTTAAATAACAATGTTTTTTAAAGTTCTGGTAAGCTTGCACGCAGGAACACACCCACGATTTAGACACTTACCTCGTACAGAAGTTGCTCAGATAGATTAAACATGCACGCTTTCAAGCATGCCGTTAGACAGCAATTTAACTGTTCAGTTAAATTATTTAATGTTTCCATTTTCAAGAAACTTTTATAAGCATATAGTTACCACCATTATTCGTTGTTACTTCTTCATTTACCATCAGCATAAGTTACAGCACTTCTTCTATGAATATGATCATCGAAAATGCTAAATAACAAGAAGTTTCTAAAACATTCGTTGCCTGTCATCACTACAGCGGAAACGAACTAGGTGTCTCCTGTTTCATTAAATAACGAAGAATTATGAACATGTCAGTAAAGGATTTTCAAATTTTTCTTCTATTTGTCTATTATGCAGTATTCGTTGGTAAAAGATTCAGAATTCTATTTCAAGCAAGCAAGTAATCTAACTAATATGATTATAGTGATTATATTCAATGATCCATTATTCTCAAATTGCCTGACACAATTTTATTGGCCAACAGTGCGCCCGGTGGTATGTCGATTCGATCTCCATGATTGGCAATGATTATCACAGTGCCCTAAAATAGAATTTCATAAATAAATTAATTAATTGAAATTTCTCCACTTTGTATTCTACTTGTATTTACCCTTAATTTAATGCCCTTTCCGAACCACACATCTCCGGACACTGTCAAATGATCACACTCCAAAAGATCCGGAATTCCAGGAAAACGTTTCGTAAAATCTGATACCTATTAAAAGAAAAAAAATTAAAAATAATACAAAACACCGCAATATACCTTTTCAAAACTGGAACCCAACTTCACTAAGGGCACAGGGGAGAATGTACGCTTGTTGCTCAATATCAAACAACCGTTTGCCAAATCGTACAAATTGCTCTTTACTAATAAAAGATCTTGAGTCTTTTTAACTGGCAAAAATCGACTGCGTGGCACGACGAATCCTTGATTAAAAAAGCCGCATGAACAAAAATAAGTTGTATAAAAAAAAACTGCTTCCCAATGATACCTACTGCTCCTTGAAAATTTTTTATTCCTGCTCCAGCAGCAGTCTCCAATTGTAATACTTCTATACCACTTTCCAGAGTCTGAAAAAATTACACAGCTCATAAAGTGAAAACACAAAAAAAGAAATAGAATATAAAAAGCAACTTTAGCGTTCACAATGATTTCCATTTCCATCTTTTTTGAAATAACCAATTCTTTCATCCTTTTCAAATTCACCCACATGTTGTTGGTATTGAAGTACCTAAATTATTGTAGATTAGAAATTCTGAAAAAACAGAACAAATGAGACAAGCATACTTAAATTTCGTTACAGAATAAAATTCATCCTTGTTGTCTTTCGGAACTTGAGCCAATTCCAGCAAGCGCAAAGAACCTTCATAAAAAATTAACGTCCCACCCTAGAATTGGTATCTCAGTAAAGTGCAATAAATGACTGCTGCAAAGATTCTATGCTCGATGAACCTTAACATCCGCTCGAGTCTTATCTGTCAATTCCATAACAAATTCATTTCCATTTTCAATTATTGCGTTCAAAATTTCTTTAAAGAACAAATTTATTCAATTAAAATATTTGCATTGTAGAAATGGTGTAAAATACTTACTGAGATCCAACGTAGCGCCAAGATTGTCAATGTTAGAAACAAAACAATATTCCTTGCCCGACTGAATAAATTTATCCAGCAATCCAGAATTACAAAACGCTTGGTAGAAATCTCCATGGCCTGGAGGATACCATCTATAATGAAAGATTACAGCTTCACAGCTCTGTGTAAAAGTAAATATTTACTTACGCTTCCCCATCCATATTGCGCAGTGATGATGAAATTGGCATTAGAGTTTCTTTATTAATGCGTGGATAGCTGAAATTATTTCAACTCAAAGAATGGTTCCGACCAAACATTTTAAATCAATAAATTATTATTTAAAAACATTTCAATTTTCATTTCTAAACTAATATAAAACAAGAATTTACGTTCAAAAATCTTCAAGCCAGAGAGACAATAAACTGATAAATCATGTTTATCATAAATAATAAGTTCGCAAATAATAAGTAATACTTCGTAGTATTTCGGAATGTACATTAAACTGTACTTGTAGTGCTAAACTGTACTACTACTACTAACTACTACCACTACTACTACTACATATGTCATGGATTACGTGTGTAATGAGCCCAGTAATTACAAACATTTAGCAAATCGGTGCTTTGTCAAAATAAATGCAATTTATACAAAACATGGCATATGATAAAAGTACCAACAATAAATAATAATTCAAAGTTAGGTATATAATGCAAAGAAAACATACCAACTTTGATTGAAGCTGTGGACACAAACCTTGACATTACGATATTTTCTAAGTGCTCGTTTTGTGTCCTGATCTGTATTGAAGCTGTTCATCAATACCAGTGGAATGTCCACATCATGAGTCAAATTCAAGTGCTAAATTTTCGTTAAAAAATGTCATTAATACAAAAAAAATTATAATCTGAATCACGTACTTCGATTTGCTGCATTGTCAGATCCAAAAATGTCAAATCGTGTCGAACAGGAATCAAACTTTTCGGTCCTTTGCAGCCCATAGAAGTGCCCAGACCACCGTTCAACTTTACAATGACCATTTTGGACAACAATGATCGTACCTTGTCTGTGCTTGGCTCAGTTAAGTCATTGTACGGCTTAATCTAAAAGAAATAAAATAATACTAAAAATAATAAAAACCGAAGTCGATTTCACACCGTTTCCTCTGGTAAAGGCTTAATTTGATTCCAGTTGACAGTTGGCTTCACCTGCAAAAATCTCGCAAACAGATCTTTGAACCCTGAGAACTGAATTTTCCAATTCTAAAAACAGCATTATTACTATTATTATTAATAATAATAAAACAAATAAGAAAAGATGCCTCTAATTCAGCTGGTAAAGATGTCTCCAACAAACGATCTAATTCAAATGACATACTATCCATGGTCTCTCTTTTCGTAGCATCCTTCCAATCTTCTGATTTTTTCTCCACCTATTAATAAAAAGAATTAACGCATAAAACGGACAAAAAAACAAATTCTATTACAACAATTCATATTTTCTCTGCGAAATAATTAAACTAAATAAAACGTCTGTCTGCTAATAACGTACGAAAATTTGCTTTCCATTCAAAATAAAATAAGCAACAAATTTAATGAATTTAGGAAAAGAAAAATTCAAAATTAAAAAAAAATAAATTTTCTCTCTTAAGTAAAACAAAAACGAAAAACAAACACCTAATTGTAAGCTAACTATACAACTTATCAAATAAATAATAATAAATCAAACAAATAATGCAATTAATTGAAATAGAAAGTATTCAAAATAAAACTAACAAAACTTATCATTGCATACCTTCATAACTAATACCTTGATGAAACAGTCAAACAAATAACACTATTATAACACTGAAACAATAAAAAATTAAAACACTTTATAATAAACTGAATTTGAAAAAGGTCAACATGATTAAGTCAACATCAAGCGATACATGTCAGCTTCGTTCAACAAAACGGCCAAAACTAGCAACTATACCATCCAGACAAACATAACTGACCATAAAATTAAAATTAAAAAAAACATAAACTTGCCTCATGTACAGTCGATTTGACTGCCATAATGACAGCTGTCGTTTCAATAATTAAGCTTCAATAACAAGTAACAATCGACCTTAAAACAAAATGAACAGAAGTCAGAAATTAAAATGATAAAAAAAAACGAAAAAAGAGCTAAATAATAACCAGCCGCCTTAGCAGATGAGATTCAGGCCAATATCTTTTGTTTAATATATCCAAAACTCAAAGTCAACAGAAAAAAACACGCACAAACAATTACGCATTATTAGAACTCATCTCGCAAAGTGCTTGAATTCCCTTCCAAAAAGCAACATGCATTGAAAGCTGAATGATAAAAGTCTTAACTAGTGCAATCACGTAGTTCAGGTATGCAAAAAACGACACAACCAGTTCACAAACGTAACATTCACCTTATCAATGCGGTTTTCTTTTCAAAAACATTATAAATTCAAATTAATTTAACAATCAATTTCAGGCAACTAACTGACGAAAATACTTTACTGGCATAAATTCTGCTAATTACTCTTCCATTACACGGAAAATAAAGGTGCTGCGAAACGAAACTGCATCTCAAAAATAAAAGCATATCACTGTATCTGAACCCATGCATGCTAGTGATCAGTGCACTCGATCAAAACTGATATATTCATGAAGTATAAAAATAAATTATTAAAATTAATAACACTGCATAAAACAGTGCAAATTAATCTTGAATTAAGCACCATACCTGATGAATACTTGTGACAAAAACAAGGTTACAGTAATAATTTGAACGTGATTATCTATAATAAAAGTGTAATTTTTTTACGTGATTGAATTCGAATATATTTACATATAATTTGTTAAATAATAATTGAAGTAATATTAATTTAATTCTATTCATACATTATTATTTCTAACTCTTCAAAAGTTTCCAAATATATATATATATATATATATATATATATATACCAAACAGTCAACAGAAAGAAAAGCATTTTTATAACATGTTTATATTTTAATTATGTCAAACTGAACGATATTTTTCAATCATAGATATTCAATTTAATGAAAATATATAGTACTGAATCATCAAAATCGAATATAAAATTGTTGATATATATGCAATGTGTCATATAATGTTCTGCTACAAAAATCTCGTTTAAAATTGATTGCAACATAAAATTAAATTGAAATTCAGTTAAATCTAAAGGAAAACTTTTCTGTCGTTCTGAAATAAATAAACACACTGTCGAAAACAAATTATTTTATTTATTAATATATTTATTGCGAAAAAAATATTTGAAAAAATACTTTGCTGATGAATTGCAATTGTGAATGAGTAGTAATTCAAAGGATCACATGCATCTTCACATTTTGGTCTGCAAGCAGTGGCATGCGCACCGCATTGGATTCTTTTCTGATGAACAGTTCATGACAAAATATAAAACCGCAACGCCGAAGATTCTCTGAAAAAGAATGTTAAAAGAAAATTCAATATCAATGACTTGAAGAATAAATTTCTTGCAAATTTTCTCAAAAATTCAGATTGAAAACTTGTGATCAACGACGCTGAATACACTTCTCAAATATTACTCAACAATGCAGAGTCTACCTTGGAAATGAACTACTTAACGAGAACTCTGATTGCGATCACTTGCAAAAAGAGTTCTGGTAGAAGCTCGCAAGTTGAGTAAGATAAAGAAGATCCCCTATACTCAGCTCTCAGACCTTTTACTAATCATCATGATAAAGATAAAATTAACTGAAAACAAAAAAAAGTAATAATCACCACTTACCCAACAAATCTATCCATGCCATTTGCAGATATCCTCGTATTCTACATTTTCAAGCAATCGTCCTCGAATAACCCCTTCACTGATGCGTACAGATGCGGAGTAATTTTTTTCATTTACACTTTCCAATGTGGCTTTTTGTCCACGATATGCTCCGTTGACAATTAAAACTGTTCGGTTCAAAGCAGGTATGACCGTCTCCAGATGCTTTTGATCAACTGTCACCGTAGTATCTTCATCAGATAGCAGTTGCAAACAAGCAAAACGTTCTTCTTTAACACTTGTTATAACTCCTTTTTCATTGTTCAAACGTTCGCCATATCTTTTACTGATTATTTTCACCACAATACCAGGGTGTAGCCAACAGTCGGTACGATTCTTCTTCTCTTTATACATCTCTTCAGCTTCCTTTATCTCGTCTAAAGCACTTTTTGGCCTCTTCACAGATTTAGAAGTAGAAGGCTTCTCGTGCTTTTTATCTGTCGACGATTTGACAGCATTAGATAAAACTTCAATAGGCTTTAAGGTATCTTTGACCGGAACCATTTTAGGCAATTTAAACTGAATCTTTTGATCGTCTGATTTTTTCAGTTCTGAATATGAGGCTTCCTCTTCCAATTCACCAGTTTCTTTCAATCGTTCTCGAGCTCGTTCTGCCTGTTTCATAATCATATCACGCATCCGTTCCTCATCATCCATATCCATCTTAACTTTCTTTGCCATCTTCTCACGTCGTTCTTCTAACGACCTATCGATATATTGAATAAACCATCCTTTCTCCGTTTGATCTATTTTGCAAATGCCAGTTCGACCGAGGTAGTTGACAAAGCCAGTAAGTGTGAACCAACAAGTTGAATTCATGTGTACATGATTCCGATCCTAAATGACAGCGATTCAAAACAAAAAATAATAAATATAAAATAAGCTAAAATTCAATAATTAAACCTGCAATTCAGATTCAATAAATTAAAACAATTAACCCATCAAAAGTATAAGACAAACGTTTTATTAAAACGATTACCTTGATGTATTCTTGGTAAACGGTGTTGGCTTTTACACGCTTGGTACCAAACTGTCGAGTCAAAATATCCAAAAAACCTTTTTTAAACTCTCCACTATATTGTCCCAAAAATCGACCAGGACTTTCAGCAAATAAAAGCAACTGCCTTTGATGAGATTCCGAAGTCAGATGACATTTAAAACCATTTTGATCACGACACTGCTTTTGACACATCTGACAAAACCATCGCAACTTTTGCAATCCTTTCGCTTTGATACGATTTGAAATGGCTTTAGGCGTAAACGGTTCGTGTTTAGGCATGCTTAGCAACGTTCTCCAGAAAAACAAGTATGAAATCACTACTACAGTATATCAGTAAAAATTCTGATCTTCAAGTACGTAACACTTCACTTTACTAATATGAATTAACTGTTTGACAGATTATTGTTAAATCAAATAAACTGTTAATTTCAAGTTAATCAAAAATTTTGAATGCGCTGAATATTCTCAAACACCAAAAATGAATGCAGCAATTTTTCCAATCTTACGTGTTTTGCGCTAACAACATTACAAAGAGAAAATTGTGCGCTCCGGTGAAGTTACAGTCTCTTGACATTCTAAGAACAAACACCAAATTTTTTTCTGACACAATTAATGCCATGCTCTTTGAAATCCATTCTTGAAACCCAAAAGTCTTCACGATCACGCATCAATTTTGCAAGCAGCGATCCTCCTTCAAACACAACATACTTTCGCCCTGGTGATGCCTCCACTCTTATTTTAAACTTCTGGAAGAATTTTAATTACAAGGCAAACAATGTACTACACTGCATACTTGAAATGCTTCTTTGTTTCCTTTCAAAACTCTTTCTAAATACAGCTGTTTGATTTCACGCTCAAATCGACTGGGCAATCCGGCGAACATTGTCGATCCACCACTTAAAACAATGTGCTTGTAAAACTCTGCTCTTGTATCTAAAATTTAAACTTTCCACGTAAAACGATCAATTTAAGATGATTTTAAAATGAACACACACGCAACATACCTATATCTGCCGACTGAATGACATTAAACAACAGCTCTGAAATTCCACAACACTCTACATCGATCAAATTTGGCTGAAACAAAACTTCAGGAGCTTGAAATCTTTCTGATCCAACTCGAATAACTCTACCATCGGGCAGCTAAAGAAGAGAATTTTTAATTACATCATTTACTAGCTTTTGTATGCAAAGAAAATTTGTATATAACGTACCGTGTACGGCTTAACTAAAATCACAGTTTCTAATGCCAATTTCACTTCTTGTTCAATATCATAGGCAGTATAACAAAGCTTCTCTTTTATCTGCCGGACAGTTTCGAAATCTGCAGAATGATTGAAAGCATAACCACGTAATTTAAGCAGCTAAAACACAATTGGTTATTTCACCAATAACATTCTTAATAAAGTATTCAACTTAAAGTATTCAATACCGATACAAGATATGATGTAATGTTTCGTCCTGCTATATCCAAACGTTTCGTCAAATGATTCAAAGCAAATCCTTGATAAACTGGACATATATGAGTGACTCCGTCGCCAGAGTCCACAACTACACCAGTCTCAAGACCTAAAAATTGACATGTTTGCAACAATGCAGCTCGGTAGTACATCTTGCATTCAGGGAGTTGTTTTAATTTCAAAATTTTAAACTGTGATTCAAATAAATAAATAAATAAATAAATAAATTCATTACCTTGGGCGTAAAGAGTGAGCACAGCTTGTACCGCTACGTAAACACTGTGAAACCCAAATTTTTCAAACATAACCTAAGGAGTGACAAATTTATTAAAGTGAATTAAACTAATTTCAAATGCACCTCAAACATTTTTTCTCTATTTTTAATAGGATTCAAAGGAGCTTCTGTCAAAAGCAGTTTACATTCTGAGGGCTGCAAATTTAGACATTCTGGACCAAATGTATAATCCCATACGAGATCCATATCATCCCAATTTCGAACAATACCATTATCCATTGGATAAGAAAGATCAAGCATATGACGAACAGCTGCACATTTACTACCAATCATAACATCCTAATAACATACAATAAAGCAATACATCATGTTACTGCCATATGACAATCTATATAAATATTACCTGTAGTTCTACATCATTAACTTTAATTTTTGAGCGAATAGTTGGTCGCCCAACAACAGAAGGAAAAACGTGCTCCGGAAAGTTTGTACCTGCATATCCACATTTAACAAACTATAAAGAAGTGGAAATTATTAATGTTGATTAAGAGAATCAAGAGAAGAGAATTAGCACATACACCAGTTCCATTATCAAGTACTATCAGTTTTCTTCCTGCACTGTCCACCATTTCTTTATATCCAGTGGCTAGCAAAAATTTGTCAAACAGAAGTTTAAATACTACAATTAGTGAAAGCATAAGTTATAAATTTCGTTCAACTGAATAAGTTTAAGAAATTAAATTCATCAGAGTAATTATATCGTAATGTTAATTATGACGATGTGAGAAGTAGTCAGCACCAAAACTGTTAGAAAAGACTAATTTCAATAATTTTCACTTTAATTGCTATTCAAATAGACACTAAAACAAAGTTTCAAATTATTTAAAACAAGATACTCATTGCATTATTCCAGTACTAAATATATTACTTTCAACTCTAAAGTGATACAATACTGACATAAAGAAACTTTGAACCATAAAAAGATGCAATATTTTTAAAAGAAAATGAAAGAACAACCTATCGAGTAAAATTGATAATCATATGATACAGTAATCAAGAATTTCAGGAACAATTTATTTACAATTGTATGTCTAATAAATTTTTAATAATGTAGTATGGATAATAAATTTTACAATGAAAAAGTTAATTTTTAACATATATTTATATAATTCAAATTAAAACTCATTAATAACACATATATGCAATAGTTTGATGGCAAGCTAATGCATGCAATGATAAGCAGTTAAGATTGAAATTCTGATAAAGCGTGAGAACTTCAATAATACTTCAATAACACTTGAATTTGAACATGCGCAATGAAATTCAAAATTTCGGTTATAAATCATTCTCAGGCCAACCAACGTTCATCATCATGTATATACTTATAATTTTATCACATACATAAGCTGCGTCTGCAATTTATTTTTAAAGGAATCATAAGTAAAAAAAATTAAAGTTTTCAACAAGTAACGTTAATTTTAAAATGATGCCATCAGCGAATATTGTCAATTGTATCGCTGCTATTAGATTGTGTTAATGAAGCAGTCTTAGAAGTCATCCAGACTGGGTAAAACATTTTTTAACATAAAAAATTACAATAATCGCAGAAAGTGTGTGTTAAAAATTAATTCTCAATAATCTTGCAGTGTTTTATTTAAGCACAACCTTGATTTTCGATTCAATGCAAAATACGTCCAAATTATTTTGATCTTTAAGTTGACTTCTCAAAACCGCAGTCACCTGTTTAAAAAAAATCATTTTTTTGCAATAAAATAAAAATACAAGCAAATGATCAAACAAACACAAACCAGTGGAGTAGATGCTGCAATGGTAACGTTTCGCTGGTATGTTACAGACACTTCTGGGTTCAGAGGGCATTTCAGGCCGTGATCCTTGCAGCCGTTATAATCAGGCACCGCAACGGTGAATGAGATTTTATTTATTTTTGCATAAGACTTCAAAATTAATCGACTAATTTTTTTATCTTAAATGCAGTGAACAATTCGTTTTTTTGATTCAAACAAATGAAAAAAGTTTTATATTTACGTGGTACAAAAGTGACATTCGTGCTTATTTTGTCTCCCCTTTTTACAATACAAACATACGGATCATCACAAGGACTGGCGGAAACAGATTCTATTGTCGAATGTGACCCTAAAATATGAGCAATAACAAAAAAACAAGAACTGCTGTAAACAAATACATAATAAACAAACAGAACAATTAATCACTCACCGCAGTCTGTAAAGTTAATCTGAATTGATTGCACAACAGAACAAATTATCAAAAAAATAAAAAACTGAAATAAACGTGGCATTTCCAAAATTTCGCAAATTAACACAAACCGTTTTAGTGAAAGTGTTCATACTGAACTTTCATTTCCAATTTTCCAAGTAATGTCAAAGATACATTTGCATAAGTGATAATAATTCCTGAAGTCAAATATGTATATAATATGGTTAACGGTAATGTTACGAACTGCTATGCTGTTATACTTTGCTGTGTATAAGCAAAGAAAAAATCTGATGAATCATCATTTATTTATTACAATAGCGAAAAATTACAAAAACATCAATCACAAAAATAAGACATTTACGATTGTAAATCAATTTACAACGGCTAAGCGAGTGCTCAAAAACTTTATCTTAACTCGAGTAAAATGTATTCAAAAAATGATACCAATGATAATTCAGAAATTAGTAACTCAGCAAACACATACTTCATCCAGACCAGATAATCAACTTTTATCCACCTCTCGTCACGACAAAACTCGACATATTATGTAAATAGTAGAGGAACATCGTCATCCTGCTCCAAAATATTCTGAGGCGTTGCAGTGACGTCTACACCAGCCATCTTCAAGGCATCTTCTTTGATACGACGTTCTTCTTTTCTTTTTTTCTGGACTTTTTTTAATCGGTAAAAATCTTCTCTTTCTCGCTCATCCAGTTCAGAAAGTATATATTGTAATGTACTTTCAATTCGCGGGATAATCACTAAAATATGATAAATGTTCGATTTCTGTAAAAATTTATTTAATGATGCATAATCAAATGATAAAAAAACTCCTATACATACAGATGAAAGGAAATAAAAAATAATTAACTTAAAAATTCACAACAGCAATATAAATTTTAAAAAGAAATCAATGAAAATTACCAAACTCAATGGCATTTACTCGACGATTTGTCACTTTAATCGCTTCATCAAGTGAAATGAAACAAGTCTGCAGAGTAGCCAGCTCGACAAGCAATTCTACAGCTTTATTGTAGCTCTTCTTCATTTTCGCTATATTGGCACCGCCTTTTCCCAAGCCAGTCAAATCATAAGCTGTGAAATAATAAAAAATCACATAAATTCAATATTCAGCAACGCTTACAAGTATTACAGACTATAGTATAGTGCCAACAAAACAATCTTTTTATTCGAATACTTAATCAAAAGACACAATTTTACATTTATTCATTTAATTTTAATTATTAAATTTTGAATATTAATTATTAAATTTTAACAAGAAATTTAATTCATATAATCTGCAGCATGCACTGAGCAAACACAAAATAATACCTGCTTTTCACTATTTCCTGAACTAATAGCAAAATTGATTTTATCTTCCAAAATTGATGAAAACTAGAATCAGCTGATAATCAATAAGCCAAACAGAAGCAAACAAACATATGGAATAATAACTGTTCAAAATATAAAAAGCTAAGTTTTGAAAGCTAAATTAAGTAAATAATTCTCTTAATATCGTTTCAATAAACAATTTTTTGATAAAAAGCAAAGCATTCACAATATTCACTTACGATCAGGCCCATCTTGAAAGTACTCAAATATCGGCAACGTGACGCCAGCAACATTGTCTTTTTGAAGCTTTACTTTCACTTGAGCTTTTCCAATATTTTGTAAAACAGTATGACTGAAATCTCCGGCTGTAAATTTCGCCTCTGCCAGTGAAAAGGATGCTTCTTTCATGACTTCTCCCATTAATACTTTATTTTGTATGATACGATGAAGTATTTGGCGAAAACGGATATTCAATGCATCAGCTTTTTTCTTCAACAAGCTGTGCCCTTTCTGCGCTCCTTTCAGACGAGCTTTCATCAGAGTTTGGGCCCTAAATCAACGACAACAAATCAATAATGCAACAAACGCAAAAAACAATGAAACTTGCATTCTAGATGGAAATACTGCAATTCGATCATCTTTAGACATCTTCAGTTTGTATTTGTTGCGCAATGGAACAAACTAATATATAATTCAGTCTATAAGCATGAAAGTTTTGTTAAACACTGCATACAACAATAATAACAATACATATTATTTTCACACGGAATATGCAACCTTATTTTAACTGAGAAATATTGTAAACTGTAAAGCACTGCGGAAAATAGAGGCCAAATTTCAGTAAAAATATTATAACAACGGATGTACAGTTTGCGAACTAGTCACTATTCACAGACAGGTTGCAATAACATGATTTACTTCAGTTTAACTGATATATGTAACTATCATGAACGCCCTATTTTGTAACGCATCGTTAAAATGTGCAGCATTAAAACAGCACGATACAATGTCAACACTAAATTGCACATTGTACAAAAAATGTAAAATGTGAAAACTCTGAGATAAAAAAATACAAGCTGCAAAAAAAGTTCATCACATGCTGAAAAAAATTCTATAAACCTCTTACAGCAAGCGTAGAAAACTGCACTGCATTTCTAGTCAGCATTTTTGAATAAACAAAGCATTGTAAGCTTCCAATAGATGAAAGTGAAATAAAAAGAACAAACTAATTAATAACAATCTAAAACCTAGAATAGTGAAGTACATAATCACATAAAAGTTAAAACTTATCATGCACGTGCAAACAATCTGACTAAACATTACAGTATGCGCTAGCCCATAGACTTAATCTTAATTTTCAAATTACTGTATTAAAAGCACAACATGGTAATATCAGGTGCTTTATTAGTTTCATTTTACTGCTTTTAAGCTCTCTCAATAGTTTTGTCGCATAGTAAATTTTTATATTTTTTGAATTTTCCTGACTTTTATTGATGTTTATATGAACTCAGTTTTTTTTTCACTTCTCCAATGGTCACTGAGTCATCATATATAATGATAATCATATAATTGGATGTTGCTATGGCAGGAAACTTTTGGAGAAGTTCCCATTATCAGCAATGGTTATTGGACAGACAGGAAAACTTGTACGAGCGTTCAGCTGATCTGAAATTCTTGTCCGAAGAAGAATATCAGAAGCTGTTCATATTTTTCTGCAATTTAATCCAAACGTTAGGGGAGCAGTTGAAAGTAAAACAACAAGTAATTGCTACTGCTATAGTGTATTTTCGACGTTTCTATGTTCGCAATTCTTTAAAATCAATCGATCCACTGTTGCTTGCACCAACAAGCATTTATCTTGCTTCCAAGGTGGAAGAATTCGGTGCCATTTCTCAATCAAAACTAGTTGCTACATGCCAAACACTCATAAAAAGTCGTTACAGTTACGCCTATCCACAAGATTTTCCTTATCGGCTGAATCACATTCACGAGGCGGAATTCTTCTTATTGGAAATGATGGACTGTTGCCTTATTGTCTATCATCCGTACAGACCACTGGTACAACTAATGCAAGACATATCCCAAGATGAGGCAGTCATTTCCACCGCATGGAAAGTTCTCAATGACAGCTACCGTTCGGATGTCTGCTTGCTTTTCCCGCCATATCAAATTGCTCTTGCTTGCTTACACATAGCTTTCGTATTGCTTGGTAAAGACATGAACAACTGGTTTGCCGAGATTTCGGTCGATACGGATCGTATTTTCGAAATAGAAAAGCAAATATTTGCTATGTATAGTTTGTGGAAATCGTTTGACGAGAAAAAAGAAATTGGACCTTTGCTGCAGAAGGTTCCAAAGCCAAAAACGCAGCCTTCCAGACCACCTTCCGCTGCTGACAACGCGACAAACGTAGACAATGGGAACACTGCTGCTCTAACTGGTTCGTGAAATGATTTTACATTTGTTAAAATTAGCTTATCAAAGCGTAAATGAATTTTCCTTTGCTTTCAAAGCATGTGTTACAATTTCGACGTATTTGTAGTGACTTTGTGTAAGAATATCTGTAGATTTTTGTATTTAAAAGTCCGAATTGCACAGCACAGGTGGAATTTATGAAATTCCATCTAGAAAATTATTTAAGTACACTTTTTTGTATGGAAACATTAAACTAGTTTAATAATAAATGTTACAAAATTTTAGTCGAATCTCGGGGGACCTTTTCATATACTTCTTTTAACATTCAATGAATTCACAAAAGCTATTTAATAATAATAATAATAATAATAATAATAATTAAAAAGAAAAAGAAAGCCTTTCAGTTAATCTAGATCCATATCGTCATCTTTGCTATCATTTTTCTTTTGTTCCTCAGCAGTCGACTTCGAAGGGCTTGCAGTATTCTTCTTGTCTTTGTCATTTGCCTTTGATTTTTTAGCATCTTGTTCCATACTAGAGAACACCGCAATAATGTCTGCAATACAAAAAGTGAAATTTTAAAGATTTGCTTCTTGCTAAAAACGGACAACCACATCGCCAACCTCCTTTTTGGCAACCCCTTATCACTGATTCTGGAAAGCGAAATTGTTCGAAAACAGGCGCCAAATGACCAGCTTGCAACGCTTTGGAAAAAACTCGCAAGCACTGTTTAAAAATAATTTAAAAAGAAAAAAATGAATAATAAAGTTGGCCATCTGCACTGTTTAAGCAGACCTGAATAAACTGCGGCGATCTCAACGTAGTTTCGATTTCATTATAATTTTTCTCACATTCTTTAGGAATATATTCGCACAGTCGTTCGACATACTGTTTTTGCGACAAAATTTTAGAAAGTGCTTTTGGTGTAAAAACAGTGTCTAAGTTTATCGGATGCGCTGCAATGAAGCTGCATATATAGCAAAAAGACAAACAAACAAATCATAAATAACAACCTCGAGCTATGGTATTATAGGTAGTAGCATTGCCTGAAAATTGTTTTCAATTAATAAAATCATTTGAAACAGAGAAGCAAAATCAAGAACCTGAAAGTGAGCTGAAAATACTGCGCAAATCTTCGACTTTGATCTGTGCTGTACTTTCACCTGCTGCTCTTTTGATTTGATTGCCCTGCGTCGCAGACGCAGATTCCTTTCCTTGCGTACTTTCACTTTGCTGTTCAGAGGCACTAAAATGAAAATTAATCAAAAAAAATTTACAAATTATTTAGCATAATTAATTTCTGCAATTTTGCTTCTCAAAACATGCAGAAAAACTTAACAGAAACGTACTCCATCATGCTGTGATCGTCTTCAATCATTGGCAAAAAGGGAGCAGCATTCAAACTTTCCAAGCCAGACTGATCTAAAACCGGTGAACCACTGCCCATCAAATCTAAATGGATACGATCTGATATGCAAACAAAACCAAAAGAAATTAGTTTGTTCAAATTCATCATTTACTGAGCAATTCTACAAGCTGACTTTGATTTATGCCACTCAGTGAGCTTTGCCAATCCATACGCTCTTCTGCCGAAGGAGCTGCACCAGAAATGCCTGTCTTTTTCTCTTAAAAAAATTTTTTTAACGAATTCATAATAAAAATAAAAATAATAACAATAACACATACTTCCTCCACGTCTAGCGCTGCTCAAGTTTAGCAACTGATTCATAAATCCAAGATGATCTGTCAATTCGTGAAGTCCTCCCACATTGCGGCCTTCACCTCGACGATTGGATCCTAATGCAGGCGGATTGTTCAACAGTTCGTTCACACGGCGACAATATTCTTCATCTCTGTTAGACTGTGGTTCCTGAAAGGCATGCATGCAATGCAAAAACAATTAATTTAACAAGATAAACATTAAAAGCAGAAAGAAAGCCCCGGCTGCTTTATTAATAACAATAACAAATTAAGAAGTTTAACTATCACTGAAAAAGAAAATATTTGCCCTACCTGCATCCAAAAAAACATTCTTCGGTTAGAATTTTTGAATTTCAACAAAAACACACGCCCACTGTTACACTGAGGAACTGGTACAAATTCCACATCTTCAGGAAATAATATTAAATCCTGAAACAGCCGCAGGTAGTTAGTTCACAATAGAACAGGACAAAAAACAAATAAAACTTGCATCTTCCACAATTCCCGTGGTGCGATCTTTCCAACAGAAATGCATCAAGGAATCTTCCGACTGATGCACATAAACAAGACCTTTTCTATGATCGGGATAAACAGTAGTGCCACGTAGCTGCATTTTGCCGGCACGAAACTCAAGCAAAAATGGTGAACTTTGCTCACGGCGATTTGAAAATAAAGCCATCGAAACTTCTCTTAAATACTAATGAGAATAAAACTGAGAATCAACCAGGATAAATAGTAACACATTTTAGTTGATTAATTATCAAATGAATAAAACCATTTTCAAGCGAAACATTACATAAATTCATACTTAACTGAAATATCAAAAACAATTTTTTCATACAACGTACTTCAAAAAATTAAAAAGAGATGCATCAAAAGCAAAGTTATCTGAAAACCTTTCTCAATTGATCAATCAGTTACAAAGTATAATGACAATTTTCATTCAGGAATATACTTCACAATTTTAGGTTGACAAATGAGCATTGCATATATTTTTAAAAATAACAAACAAAATAAAAATTAAAAAATAAAAACAAATTAAAAATTGAACTCACTGAGTATTCAATTTAACGTATGCAACAGCGATAAAAAGGCAAATACACACAGAAAGATATCTATATACAGTAATCACACTAAAATAGTGAAAATTAAGTTTTAACTATGTACTGTAATTCAGAGTGCTCATCGTTGTAGTTGGAAACTTGTGCAGCATGCAGTGCTCAGAAAATCATATATTGTTATTCAGATACAACATTTATGAAAAAGTCATGTTTTAACAATGCATACTTTTTAAACAAATGTATCGGGCATTTGTTTTAATAATAAGTATTTGTTGAACATATGTTAAAAACTTAATTACTTTACAATCAATAAATCCAATGTCACGTTTTAACTAAAATTGTAATCGTGTACATTTCTTATTATACATTAGGCTGCATATGCGCTGCTTATTTACACGCGCGCGCACACACACACACACACACACACACACAGGCAGTGATTTCCTGCATTTTTGGAAAAAACTTAATTCTTTCGTAAATTCAAATTTATTAGCAATGTAAGCTTAATATAATTCCGTCACGTAGTGCATTGATTGATGCACAACTGCGTGTGAGGAGAAGAATTATTTAAATTGCTAAAACAATGCTAAAAGCTTTGCATGTTGCACTTTTCAAAAATACAGTTTAGCATGCCGTCATTCAGCATTTTCACGCTCTGTATAATTGAATATTGAATGAAAATGTTTAATGTCTGTTGTGCGTTTCTTGATATATGTATATATCAAAAAAAAAACCAATTCCAAAAATATAAACTTATTAAAGAACATTACTTTCATGCTCATACAAATTGGAGATTGATTTACCATTGTAAATTTCTTTCAAATTGGTATTCCATTCAACGAAACTACAAATGAACAAACATATAATAAGCAGAAAATTGTATTTGCCGCACGTTAACAGAACCAGTTACAAGCCACTACAAAAAAAAAGAAAATATGTGATCGCGAACAAAGATCGCGATTGGAAAAAAAACTTTCAATGCGTACATGTATATTCATAAATTTGCTCTTCTGAGAAACAGATAAAAGACAAAACTTTTGTCATTGTCAATTTACACATACGGATAAATAATAATAATAATAATAATAATAATATAGAATAAATGAATTTATACTATGCTAAATTTAAACATGAAGGCGAGTTCTAAATTAGACAACCATTGTAAAATAGAATGTGAAAAACATCAACTGACCGACCAATTGATCGAAAGAAAAAACCGAATAAAACAGCTCTGAATGGAATTCATTTTCAAGTATTTAAAGCAGGGCCATTTCCCATCGGCTCTTCAATCATCTCTTCAGAAATTTCATGCGGATTCAAAATGCCAGGCACCGCTTCAGCTGCTCGGCGTTTCGCTTCCATTGCTGCTTTTACTTCTTGCTCTTTTTCCGCCAAATATAAATCCGATGTGTCCTCGCCAGTGTATTCCTGAAAATAAATATAAAATCAATTAATCAAAAACTTTTCGACATAGTAAATTTTGATAATTACTTTGATTTGAACAAGAAAATCACGCAAATGTTCTTTCAATTTCTCAACATCATTATCGTAGCTCAAAATTCCTTGCACAATGATGCGCACTTGTTCACTTTGAAAGTAAATATTAATTATTGGCAATTATGATGATACAAGACAATGCTGTTCTTACTCTGTCAAATGTGGAAAAGCTTTTTTCAGCAATTCAAATGTATATTCCAAAACGTACTCAACGTTTGACTTCACCTGACCAGGTCCTTGCAGGGGTACTTTGATTAAGCCTTCCTCCAATTCACGGAACATTCTGCCAAGTGTTACAGCAAAAACTGTCAGACCTAAAATTTAAAAGTAAAAACTGTAACTGCTAATATAGATAATAATAATAATAATAATAATAATAATAATAATTTTCTCAACACAAAATTCACCAACCTGCAACTTGTGCCATTGTGCTGTCTGTAACAACTGACAACAGATGGCTCAATATGGTCAAATAGTACTGCTGGTAAAAGCTTTGAGCCATATCCGGGCTAACTTTAGTAGAGAAACTATCCAAAAGACGGTCCAAAATTTCCAAACCAATTTCAGTAATATTACGCGTGGTATGTTTGAATGCCCAAACAATGGCGTCAACGATTAGAGTGAACTGGGCCGGTGGAATCAACATCAGCGCTGAAAAAAGAAAATAATTATTTGCTTAAACAACGTTTTCTTTTTCAATTCTATACTCTATTACCAGTAAAACAGTTAACAATTATGGAACGAATAAATTGGAAAAAATTGATCCTGTGTTCAGGAAAGTCTTCAAAGTCCTAAAGAATAAAATATGCAAAATTACAAATAAGTTTCTACTTATTATTTTTGCACACAAAACAATTACAACCACCCACAGAACTACTTATACCTTATTGATCATTTCAAGAGTACAGCCAAATAATGCGTCCAAAATTTTCGGCACATCTTCAGCAACTTTCTCCTTCATCTGCGTGATGAGCACTGTGCAAGCGGTCAGCACTTCCGGTTCACGGGCAGAGGGAACGTTGCGCTGATAATCGAATAAAACAGTGTCAAAAAGTGGAGGAACAAAACTCATGTATATCTGCAACAAACATATATTTTATATTTAAATTAACGTATATATATATATATATATATATATATATATATATGTACCGATGGCAGCTCAGGAATTCGAGCAGATTCGCTGATGCTGCTCAGAGTGGATATCCAAGTATTAATCAAACGCAACACCTCCGTTTTCACCGCGCGCATACATTTGATCAAGGGCTGTTTCAATACAGATTCGCCATGCAATGTCACTGCGGAATTAATATTTTCCGATGTAACCTTGTAAACATTCAACATATCCAAGTAGATACGACAGAGCTGAATAAGAAGAAAATATTTTAACTTCAAATAACATAAATTTCTGTTTTTTAACTAAACTAATATAATAACCTGTGGGAGAAATGGATGACCAATTGACCTGCAAGCGGCGCTGTTCGTTTTCAAAATGTTCACCAAATTTTTGACAACTTCAATGTCTTTCAAAATTTCCACATTCTAAATTAGAAAAAAATATTAATAATACTTTCTTAATTTCAACCAGAAGTAATACAAACCGTTGTCGCTTTGAGAATAACATCATCCCATGTATGATTCGGCAGAGACATCAGACGTTCGATTAAATTGTCCCGGACAATTTGTACAGGTTGTGCGCTGATAGCATAACCGACTGCTTCATAAAACACGTGCACCTGAGCTGGAGACAAATCACAAATGATTGTGTTCAACGAAGCCAAAATTTCCTCAATGAACGGTTCCTTTTCTCCAGCTTGAATCTACAACAAAAAAAAAGTTAGTTTTTCACAATTAAACCACCACCAATTAGCTTATTTTTGCTATTATTGCAAAAGAAAATGTTAATTTTTCAAGTTAATTAAGTATGACAATTCAATCTCATTATTAATGTTGAAATTAAAACAAAACTCACAATAACAAAATGACGTCGACATTTGTTAGCAATTTTAATGAACGTGTCGCAGGCCATATCTTGAACACCTTCGTGTGTTTCGTGCATGAATTCAAAGAGTTTGTTAATGACGGTTTTCAAAAATTTCCAATGAGCTCTGAGAAATCTCGGATACTGTCCAACAACGTACATTATATTCGACGCAATCACAGCTTTGTTCTCTTTTCCACGTTTCTGCTCGCACAAACCAAGCAAATCTGTTGTCAAAATGAAAAAAAAACATTTTCAATAATAAGCATTAAAACCAACACCACAACAACAACAACTACTACTACTACTACTACAACAAAATCACTAAATCACTCACCACGAATAACCATAACTAGAAAACGTTTCTCATCTTCTTCCATTAAAGCACCACTGATCGATCCAATTGCCCAACAAAGACAGTTTAAATTTTTCCAAGACCACTCAGATCCGTTGGTTTGATTTTGCAACTTCTCAGTCATTATTCTTTCTGTATCAGCACAGTCCAAGTGAGTCAAATATACCAACGTTTCTCGCATGGTTCTGTAAAGGCTTATTGCATCTGTATCCATGATCGTCTCACGTACAACTTCGCCTTCATCGTTTTCAACGACTAAAACTTCTTCGGGCTTCGCCATACGACTGATAATCACACTGCGCAATCGACTCAAGTATGGGATATAATGATAACGAGTGCACAGTGAATCTTTGCGAATCAATTGTATAGCAAGGTTCATGGTTAGCAAAGGATTCGCCAAAGGTGGTTCTCGATACAGTTCAGCAACCAGCCAATTCCAATAATCGAGGCATATTTTGAATACTTCCATATCGTCGACTTCGCTTATTGCCAACAAATAATTCATTGCCTGATTTGAGAAATAAAATAAAATAATTGTGAGTAAAAATGAAATAATTTACCAAATCAAAAGGTGTGCCCAACAACTGTCCAACTTTTTCCTTGCACTCGGCTTCAATAATTTTGCAATGCTGCCGCAAGATAGTCGACAAAAACAAAGCGAGATTTGAGATGCATTTTTGGTCATTGTCAGTACCCATCGCATAAGCTTCTGGAATGTTTGTATGCGGTGGGAGCATCTAATTACAAAATAAAGCAACTAACTGAAGCAACAAGGCACAATTCACATTCAAACGTACAGTATTCAACTGTTGCATCGTTCGAGAAAACAGTCGGCATATAGTAGAAGAATAAGCCGAGGGCGCATTTTTCGGAAAAGTAACACCCGCAATCTCTGTCAGGCACATCAAAGTGACATTACGAAACGGCAGGACGCTTAGAAACTGAAAAATAAAATAAAACATATTATAAAATTAAAATCACATCAACAATACATGATTCAATTCATATACAGTGATTAAAAATGGAAATTGAAATACTGAAATTCGTTCGCTGTGCATTTAACTCATTTAAAAATTCAAAATAAAAAAAAAACCAAACTACACTTCAATAAATAGGTAAAAAAACAAACTGCAGCAAAACCTGGATGCACAGAATGGCTACTTGCTGTTTTCAACAGTTCCAACAAAACTACTGTTCTCACTAACAACATTCCAGTGCATGCAAATATTCCACTTCAGAGAAGCTCAATTTCAAACGTAGATGTTTGAATACAGACAAATTACAAAAAAAAAAATTCACTGCTAGCTCACCTTCGAAGTAAGACTTTCGATCAAGTTCGTTTCAAATATGTAACCAATAGGAATCCAAACTAAGAAACCGAGCAATGTGTTCAAAGTGGCTTCAACTAGCATAACATTAGTCGAACTCTCCTGTAATAAAATTATAAATAAACAAACTTTTTAAATAAATAAATCAATTTTGCTTACCAAAATATGCTGACATAGTTCAAAAATTGCACGAAATTCAGAGCAAAACTGCTGTTTCATGTGATTTGCCTTGGTCTGTGTCATCTGACCAGAAGAAAAGTCAAAAACTTCTTCACTGAAAACAAACCGTCAAATAAATTTCTTTTTAACACATTTCTAAACTGTTTAAGTTCAACACATAAATTGAAAATTTTCAACATAAAAACAAATACCTATGATAATTTTTCTAGATCATCACTTAATATTGTTCAAATATAAATAAACAATTTCGCATACATATCTGTTTTTTTCAACACATCACAAAATAAATTTCGTATCATACGCAAATAACACTTGTTTATCAATAAAATCGAATACCGTACATAATATACTGTATTTTCTCATGGTTACAAAGTTAACAACTTTAAAATCAACAGTCCAAAACACATCAATTCAAATTTACATAATATTCAAAAATGAAAACTACAAAGCTTTTATATTTCATCGAAAATGAATAGTACAACATATAAAACTTCTCTTTGCAACGTTACGTAATAAACCAAAAAATAATATAAAACGTAAATACACAAAGCTTGGCAGAAAAAAAAGATACATTTATAATAAAGCATGTAAGAAAAAACTTACCTTAACAATTTCAAGATCACCATATTATTTCGACACAGCGATTCGTTGGAACGACTGGACCCAACAATATCACTGATAAACGTAGGCCAGTGTTTTGGCCATTCCCGTTTAACGATCTAGAAAATGAAATGCAAAATTTCAACATTAATGAAATTAAAAAGAATGAGGTAATAAAAAATTAATTACAATAATCATTAAACGATTCTCAAATTTTTCTTTTGCTTAAACAAAAATAAACCTAGCTGTTAAAATTGTTAAAATAAAATTACAAAATAAAATTCCAAATACACACCTGCACCAATACCATGTTCATCTTGTTCAGAAATACTTTTTCATCTTCAGAAAGACTAGGATTGGAAGATATACTAATAATGCGATCGACTAAATACTTTTTGATACCTAAAATAAAACATATGTTATGCGCAAATATGTATATATTGAATTGAAAAGAAAAAACATTTAAAAAAATACCATCGCATTGATCGCGAGGAAGGCGACGCCAACGAGTATTGATAAGGTTTTCCAAAATTTGTAAAGCAAAGTACTTGGACTGTAAACTTCTCGAATATTCCAATACAGCATCTACTCTAGTCCAAGCTTCGTTGTTTTCTTTCAACATTGTTAAAATTTCTTGAGCCTTTCTTTGCTAAAATAAATATAAAAAGTGTTTATTGAAAAATGCAACATTACAACAATAACAGTGAAACGTTCGCAAGAAATATGAATAAAACAATGAATCTTTTGAACTTACTATTTCTCCTGTACCACAATACATCAAATTAATAACCGCATCAAGAAGTGAGACATCAATTACCGGAGTGTTAAATTCCAATAATTTGCTAGCTTTTACTAATATTTCTTCTGCCATTTTACCAAACACGAGAAAAACACTACGCCAAAAATCAGCTCCAAAAATCTTTCCCACTCACAAAAGCGAAAGCTGCACAGACACAGCTAAAACACCCTAAACATATCATTTTTAGAAACTCTGTTCAAATAAAAGCCTTATTAAGCTAGTAAAATAATGTTAAATAAGCGTAAAAATTTTCAACTTACACGGGAAAAGTGCAAAAACAAATACATCAATAAGTAAATTACAAAAAATACAATATAAAACAATGCTTCAGTTAAATATGATATAACAAGAAAAAAGAAAATTATTGTAAAAAAGAGATTATCTTACAGGCGACACGAACAACAAAAGCAGCAAGGAACTAATCAGCGGTACTTTCAGACTACAGTCAGTCATGTGGTAAAACTTGATAATCATATTCCATAAACCTTTAATTTCTAAACAAAGTTATTTAAAAATCATTAATTTTTTTTGAAATAACATATTTATTTGATTAATTTTACTTTAAAAAAATTTTTATTTTATTTTGTGATATAAATTGTGTGCTAAATAACAACTTTGTCAGTGAACTGTGAAATGAAAAAATTATTAATTTTAGCAAATAAAGTTGAAAAATATAGTTATGAGTATAATTAGTGTTTAAAAATTTGAGCAAAGTAGTGTGGTAAATTGAATAAACAATTATTACTGTTATCGTTACCATTAGATTATTACTATTATCTGAATGAAGTAGCCATGAAATTGAAATTATTTAATCAAAACAAAATGTGATATTTATTTATTTATTTGTTTATCACTTATATGTATATATATATATATATATATATATATATATATATATATATATGATGCATATTTGCATATATGCGCGCATTTATTGCAACAATTTTTGAAAATATCATGCTTTGCATACTGTAGATACGTGAAAATAAGTTACGGTATTGCGTACACGAGTGTTCATATATGTTAGACAAATATTGAAAGCAATTTTATTAATTTTGAAGTATTTTTGTATTTTGATTTTTTAAGTTTTCATTAAACTTCTTCAGATCAGTGAAAATAAATGGCAAGGAGGCTCGTATTTCGTCGTCGTTTATCATATAACACTGCGTCGAACAGACGTAAAGTGTCCAAAACGCCAGGAAATCGTCTCGTCTATCTGTATCCAAAAAAGCCTGGCCAAGTACCGAAATGTGGAGATTGTAAGGAACGACTGCGTGGGGTGAGTATAATTTTACTTTATTCAATTTTTTCTTCTTTTTTTTATTGTTCAATTACTTTGCTATTGTTCATTTCATTTACATGTAAGCATGGTTGCAATATATGTTTGCAATAATACGTTGTAAGTGCATTTTGTTTTTTTTTTCTTTTTTTGGAAAATTTAGCTTAGACCTGCTCGACCAAGAGAACTTATGTCAATGCCGTGGCGTCACAAAACAGTTAGTCGCGCTTATGGTGGCTCAAGATGTTCCAAATGTGTGAAGAATCGCATCATGCGAGCATTTTTGATTGAAGAGCAGAAGATTGTGAACAAGATGATGAAAACGCAAAACAAGATGAAGAAAGAAGCGAAAAAGTGATATTATTATTATTATTATCATCAGAATAAGATAATGCAAATGGAAGCTTTCACTTGTTTTTCTGGTGATTCAATCGTTTCTGTTTGCAGTAAAATTTTTCATATACTTCTTTCATTGTTGAATAGTATTCAATTTAATTTCAATCTCCACAATCAAACATGCATCACCAAAAAATTTTTAATTATTAATTAAAAAATTAACTTCAAACGTATTTTAAATAACAAATATTTTGCGGTGCGTCTTGCCGGCAAAACGGATCAACATCAGCATTATTTGTGTTACATTAGCGGTGGATGATTGTGAAGATAAAGAAGCATACAGTAGACTAGAGAAAGGTTGTTTGTTTATGGAGAGGAAGCGAAAAGTATTATCAGTGGGAGGATGAAGAAGAAGAAGAAGAAGAGGTTTCTTTCTTTATATGATAATGATGATAATAATAATAATAATAATAATAATAATAATAAAGCGAAGAGAGAAATAAATAAATAAATAAATAATAAATAGTAGCAGCAAAATAGAAACAAAACAATAAAGAAATTTTAATTTAAAAAAGAAAAATAGAAAAGCATTCAATCAACGCAATGTCCACCATTGTCTACTTTTCAATTCTTCACGCATCCAAGGTGGCAGTTCGAGCTTGTCCACGTCTCGTTTGGAATTCAGCTGTCGAACAAGCGTTGAATAGCAACGATCTTCCAAACTGAGAAAAGTGCGTTTAGCAACACTGAGCGTCATTTCCGTTCGTGCCGCTGTCGACGAAATCATTGGATAGAGACCTTCGGAACATTTAACATCTCGAAACGCCACGCCCAAATTTACTCCGTCTTTGAAATAAGTCAACGTGCCTTCGTCACTGTCGAATAGCAAGCCGACCGTGGTGGGCGTGTATTCCAAAAATGGTTCCGTATACTGGACCCCGTTACCGG
Source organism: Trichinella pseudospiralis (assembly GCA_001447645.1). Classification (NCBI taxonomy): domain Eukaryota; kingdom Metazoa; phylum Nematoda; class Enoplea; order Trichinellida; family Trichinellidae; genus Trichinella; species Trichinella pseudospiralis. Next base: position 640,226 of record JYDV01000009.1, on the reverse strand, counting down.
CGTGGTAAATGACGCCCTTGTGATTCAAGCCCCAGCTGTATTGATCTTGACCAATCAAATTGACAAAGCAATACTCCTGCATTGAGGTTCGTTTGGAGCCAATGCCGAACATCAGGCTGGTTCCAAAAACGCGATGCGAGACGTCAATTTCCCAATAAAATCGACCACCGGACAGCGGGCGGTTGCCGCGCACGCCGACCGTCCCATTGCTCCAATCTGAATGGAAAAGCACCGACCGACCATAGGAACCGTAAACACGAATCGAATCATTTTTCTCGTCTACATCCCAGGTCCAAGAGTCGTCGCAGGAATTTTTCAACGGTCCTCCAGGATCAGTGTTGTTGGCCCTCTTCGGTCGGACGCACTGGCATATGCGCATCACGCCTCGTCAACTTCTGCGGATTTTTCACCTTCTGCAAAAGAAGAAAATACATTTTTTTTTTAATTTAACTAATTACAAATTTATTTATTTAACAATAATATTCGTTTACAGACTTCTTATACACACACACACACACACACACAAACACGCATGTGTGCATATCTGTGCATTTACTCGGCAAAAATAATATATATAATTCACGCGCCTGCTAAAATACGCTATGCATTTTCTAACAAACCTGCTGCCAGTCGCGTCAAATGCTTTGCTTTATTAGCTTTATTCATTCTTTTTCCGCTTTTACCTCCACAGCAAAAAATCCCAACTGACACCAACAAGCTGAATTTCTAATCAATCAATCAGATCCATCCACCCACACCCATCCATCCATCTAAATAATAATGCCTGCATGGTGGGTGTTTTCATCATTATATATATATATATATATATTTTTTTTTAATTAATGAATGAATGCAACGTTCTCTGATATCTCATCTGCATGATATCAAGAATTGAATCACGAAATTGGAGTGGACAATGACAACGAGAACGACAAGCTTTCTCATCTCTGATTTCACGACATTTGCAAAGCCAGCTTAACGCGTGTCAATAAAACTGACCCTGTTGGATGGAAATGGATGAAATGTAGACAGACGCGGAGTTTCACAGATGTCAGTCAACTCATGAAAAACAGAAAACCAACTATCACATATATACAATATTATATTACCAAGCAATCGACATTTCTGTATATCTACATTATGTAGATGTAATTGAAGAGCATACCAATAAAATGCAAATATTTCCTTCTTGAAAAATAATAATGCAAACAGTAAAAACCTGAGCACAAATACACACAACTACTCAAATAGAAAAAAAAAGAATATGCAAACTTTTTCTAATAATTCTCACAGTGTCGTCTGTCATTCTGATCAAAACTCACCAGTAGATAATTTTTTCACAATCATTATTTTAAAAGATACATGAGAAAAAGCAAGTAAATAAATAAATAAACTTACAAAAATATTATATAGCAGCAATAATGAAGATGAGAAATGAGTTCGATTTCAGTGAAGAGATGGAGAATATTTATGAATACAAGCACGTCCGCACGAAACGAGGAATCGTGAAAAAGGAACACTGCGCGACCATGACCAAGAAACAAGAAGTGCGTTGACCAATGGCTAACCAAGGCCAAGCGGACACGTGACCGAGAATCTACGACACGGCCAGAAAATCGAACAGCTATAATATATATATATATATATATATAGCTTTTATATAGCTATATTTTAGTGTTCAGCTTTAAATACGGGTAGCCGATTCAATAAATGACCCAAACGATCGCGTGGTCGATATCCATCAGAAAGCCAATTAAGAAACCTTGCTGGTCCCAGTGGCTACAACAACAAAGCTACCTCTGATGTTGCTGACCTGATGTTTCCAAGTAAAACACACCTTCCACTACTGACCTCCTTCTTTCTGCACCCGAACTTTGTAAAATCAACATTGAAAAGCTGCAATCACATTTTCTGACCTCTAATAATAGCACAATACAAAGACAAAAAATCAGAACTACACAATGGCATATGTTCAATTATGTATTTAGGATGCTGCTGATCAAACAACGAAAAAATAAAATTCATAACAACAATTAACATCTTGTTTGCCAATATTATAATAGTAATAATAATAGGAATAAGAAGAAAAAAAAAGCATACATTGCAAAATATACACATTTATCCCGCCTCTTATCCCACCCCGGATCCACGTTATCCCCTTTATCAATAATTAACCTACTAGTGGTCCATTCACAACAGTTGTACTACTGCTATTAACATCTCATAAATGAGCATTCAATCAAACATTGTAAAAAACAAAAAGAAAAATAGAAACAACTTTCCAATTTTGTACATAATGAACGGAAATCGATTGCTAATCTCGAAATTGATTTGCCACACAAATTGACCTTGTACTCCTTTTTCTTCGCTTAATCTCTTCCACTCAAATTATTCACTGTTTGACAATAACAGATAACTAAAACCACAACAATATTTAACTGCTTATAGAAATTGAATAGCAAAAAGAAAAAGCAGCAAACAAGCTAAATAAAGCATTGAAAAGCAAAATAACAACTGACATCCAGTTGTGTACTGTGGTTTCTATGGTTTAATCGGTTCAATAATAAGCGATCAAATTAGTTCCGCTTGAACAGCAACTTGACTTCATTTTCACCGAATAAATAAATCCATCATCAAATGGACAAAGTGCACAAAACTAGCCATTAACAATAACTAGCGTTGTAAAAGGAAACTACAATGCACAAATTACAACAACAGCAACAACAACAAACAAACAAACAAACAATGCGCTTGTGATATTAAAAGAAAAAAAATCGATCATTAATCGAATAAATAAATAAATAAATAAATTGCATTAAAATCTATAATTTCACCTTCACATCGCAATATATTTTATACAAGGTGCTAAAAAGAAAAGTATTAAAATACATTCAAAACATTGCAAGATTACAATATTCACCATCATATATATTTTTTTCAGTATGTAAAAATCATGTAAAAATGTTATTTTTTCTGAAAGCAAAAATTGTCAAATAGCAACACAACATCACCAACAAAAGAAGTGCAGTTTAAAAGACACTTCAGAATGTACATGCAATAATTGAATGCAAACTTTTAAATGAAAGTCATTTAAGTCATCGATCAACGCTGAAATGAAAAAAAAATTAAAGTTATATATACATATTTATTTATTTATAAATTTAATTTGCTCGTAAGTGAATTATTTTCTTTAAAAAAAAATCTATAATTTCGTATTCATACTAGATCAGAATTCATGTTTTCAATATGCAGGGGGGTGTGTACATTTTAGAAAAATGTGCAAAATTAAAAATTTTTACGTTCGAATTTTTATTTATTCATTTTCATAGCTCTCATAAATTAATACGTCACATGTGTGCAACAGCAACAGGAACAACAACAACAACAACAACGACTAGCATTGAAAATGAAAAATTGATAATTAATACAACCAGTGCAAGCAAGAAAGAAACTGATCAACAAAACCCATCCACAAGCGAACAAATTCAAGCAACAAGTTAGTATTTGAATTTTTGAAACATGTCCAAAAAGAAATTAATACTTTAAAATAATAATAAAATACTTTTCATTTTATTACATGTAAAATAAATTTACTTTTTCGTATGGTATAGTTCAAAATGAGCAGATGATGCATGTATGCATGCAGGCTGACAGTGCAAGTTATTGCCAAAACCAGTAGAACAACTCCGATCACATGCACGCACACACAGAGAGATGAAACGCGCTTTCATTATATATATATATATATATATATATATATATACAGAATACACACACACACACACACACACACACACACACACACACACACACACACACACACATATATATATATATGTATGTGTGTGTGTGTATACATATATGTACAGTGAAGTACTTGACAAACTGGCTTGCTTGTTCACCAAAAAGCAAAAAGTTGGTCAGCTACGTCACTTCAAATTCAACAATTCAATCGAACCAAAAAAGCTGTGAAACAGAAATTATTGTGGAAAAACAAAGAAAAATTTAAACTTAAAAAATCAACAACAACAACAAAAATAACCCTCTACAATGTTGAGCTTTTTGGCCAAAAAGTCACGTTCATAAACTGGCCCAGTGGACGTTGAAGTGTATCGATTTGCACTGCACTGCTAGATAGATGCCAGACATCAGTACACCCAAAAGATGCACAAGAACAAATTCTGCCAACACACACACACACACACACATAACGCACAAGCATTTCGAAACATATATCGATCAGTAAGCTATTTTACGATTAATTCTCATCATCCATTCGAATAATTATTCAACAATTTTGCATTCTTTACTCAAGAATTGATAAAAAAAAGAATAATTTTAAATTGAAAATCAAACAAAACCAAAAATAAAAATTGTATTTATTGAAACTTATTTATAACTGTAATGAATATTTCTATCAAATTTTATCAACTTCAACAGCACAATAATAAAGAAGATTTGTAAAACGGCAGGTGCAATTCTAAAGCAGAGGTCAATCCTGAAGCTAAATCTAAGCGTCATTTGATGCCCACGCAAAATGCAAACAAAATATCCAATAAGCGTCGTATGCAACGTAGGCACACAAACACACACACACACCAACGCTGCTTCTCATTGACAACCGAAACAGCTTGCATTAGCTATACACCACTAACTAGAGAAGGAAGCAGAAGAAGAATAAGAAGAAGAAGAAGAAGTAGAAGAATAGACTAGCAACGGCACAAACGAACAATTGAAAATCGAACTCGAACAAATGGTGTAAACGGAACACAAGTGACTGGCACTGCCCCGTACGTATATGCTGTACATTCAGGAAACGATTTGAATGCAAGAAAAAGAAATTTAAATTAAAAAATAACAAAATAAATAAATAATATAAATGAAAGGAAAAAAATCAAATTAAAATGTTCACGTTGTATTAAAATTATTATTGTTTGACTCATCAGAATAACATTTGCCCGAAATAACACAGATCTGATCTTACTGTTACTCGTCGATAAACGAAGACGAAATTGAATGCTGCCTTGGGCAAAATAATTTCAAATAACACCACCATCTTTGAAATGTAACTAACACCATTTTTATATTGAACACATCCTTGACAGAGAAACTTCGCCTCTGTAGCATTGTCAACATTGTAAGCTTGAAAAGACGTGAGAAAAAACTAGGAAAATCACCACCGTCGAAAAAATGCAAAATAAAGTGACACAAGCCAACATTCCTGAGCAGTATGTAAATTTTACCGCACACATCAATCATCACCAACCAATGAAAACACAAATCATTCCCCTCCTGAGCAATACGGCTCGACAGAGATACGGTATTCATACTTGAAAATCACATTTCCATTACAATGTTGCTTTCATCGAAATAAAAAAAAACAAAAACAAAAACAAATACACTTCTCATATTTAAGCGCACAACTTCAATGAATCACACTTTATTTCTGAACACATTTCAAGCAAGTAAAATTTTGTGTTTTTGAAAAATCAAAATCAACAACTCAACATGAAGCTGTGCTATTATTCGAGTATACAACGTACTGCATTAAAAAAAAAATACAAATCACACATTCAACAATGCAAATCAATAACACAAATGATAGATATAATTAACAAAGAGGATTTATTATGTTAGAAAGTTTGACAAGAAAAAAGTTGTTTCTACAAAAATTTGTTCAAAACAACATCAACAAATTATTAGAAGCAATTAATGGTCATTTTCATGTATGGATAATAATGAATCATAACAAACCTTTCCAAATTTATCAATAATCAAAAAACTGTAGCAAACGTATGGAGTGGCAGGTTCTGTGCAAGTAGAATGAAAATAACAACAGCTTTGAAGTTTAAAAATGATGAAATCACCTTTTTCAAAATATAAAAAAGGAACAATAAAATTTGTCATTTCTGTTGTTAAATGGAAATTTTATTCAGCTTTTCGTACAACAAAAAAGCACCTTCGGTGTGCATGATGATTTTGTTGTGTAAACAAACGAAAAGAAAACAACAAACCGTTTGCATATGACTTCAATCTTGAAATCAGAAGGTAAGCATTAAGTAAACTTGCTGCATATGAAAGAAATTAACGTCAATTCAATCAGTCAGCAAAGTCAGAATAAAGCAGTAAGCCAGTTTGCCGGTGCACTTAATGCACGTTGCCAATGGCAAATAAATAACCTCAAGTTTTTAACATTTTTTCGCCTTCAAAAAATTCAGTGACTTAAAAAAAAGTACTCATTCATATTACGCAATTATCACAAAATGCAATATTCTCAAGATTCTTATTTATACAGATTATATATTTATATTCGTATAAAGAAAACGGTTTTGAAAAAGTACATATCAATTTAAAACTGGATACAAAGATCCTGCTTGGAATAATACAAAAATAAACACAACTTTCACTACAAGAATGCTGCATTATTTACTGTCGCCTTAATTCCAGCTATGCATATTGTCCAAATTGTTGCGTGCAGCTTACTGCTAATCAGCCATGCAGATTCATGGTATACAGGTAAAATTCAGGCAAATAATTTGCATAAACTACCGCTTGATGTGAAATATTTTCGTTAGCTCGATGGAAAACGTTCGACGACGTTGATGAAGAAAAACCTGGAAGATGTCCAGAAATAATACTTACACGTGCCGGTGATTCAGTCGACAAATGTAAATGGGATTCAGATTGTCCAGGTGATCGAAAATGTTGCAACACACAAATTGGTTGGTTATGCTTGAAACCAGAAGATAAATACCCACCATCAAATGGTAATTCAGACATCTTGGTATTTATACTTTACAAGAAAAAAAAGCTTTTAAATTGGTCAATATAAGCTGATAATTTAAAATGCAAATTCAGACTAGACGCTTTGATTTGAATATATAATCAACACATTGCAATAAAGGCTGTTGATGCATTCTTCATAAAGATACAACACAAATTTACAAATACTACTGATAAACTAAAATAATTACTTATTCACATAATAATTATTATCTTAAATGTTTTTTTATTAAAAATCAATACGTTAAAAAGCATAATCAAAACTCCCTTACAAAAGAATGTACATATTCAACAATATCTCATGATATTAATCGTCAAAAATAGATCCATTATATTGCTAGTTTTTCCAAACAATTTCATGAAAGTTGAAACTGATGCCGATCAGTGAAGTAATTTCTCAAAACGCTGCATTAAATTTAAAACATTTATACAGGCTATCCAGTGTCGACAAAAGCAGGATCATGTCCTAGCATTTCGTATGGAAAAAAATTCAACGGACGCCAGCGAAATATGTGTGATTCAGATGATGACTGCCCAGGACACAAAAAATGTTGTCCAACAGTAGATGGTTTAGCATGTTTACTTCCAGAAAAGCCAACCCCTGCAGATGGTAAGGTTGAAAATAATAAATTCGTACTTATTAATTAAGGATTGAAAATTCCAGTACAATCAACGACAACTAATATTATAATTGTTCTTTTATTTTAATCCTGTACCTGGTACCTGAATTTCACTGACATAATTGCATCATTTAGGAAAATGTGCCGACAATTCTGAACCCCTGAGCTATTGCAACCACCATCATCCGTGCCCTTATGGCTATTTCTGCGATGGTGATGTTTGCTGTCGTATAGTAAAAGCAGGTCGATGTCCACTGAATGAACGAGATGCTGCAGGCGTTCGAGTTCATCTAGTGGGTTTGGGAAAAGCATGCGATTGTGACTGTGATTGTATAGGAAATTATAAATGTTGTATCCAAAATGGCAAAGGATTCTGTGCCAAACCAGTGAGAGGAAGCCCAAAGCAGCCCAACTATAATAATTATTATGGTAACTTATATCCATACAGTTTGCTTCCATGGGCTAATTGGAAAATGACAAACTGAACAATTATCAAAATCGATAATCCATTCTCACATCACACATTCGCTAATTGAAAAAATAAAATCTTTAATAAATTGAATTCTAATTTCATTCATTACAAATATAAATAATATGGAAATTCTTTTTTTTTTTTAAATATTTGCTTATTTATTCATCATCAGTCAAAAGTGACAACTATTCCACAAAACACATCTGCATCATCTGCAATTAAAACATTTAACAGTATACAAATGTGAAATAAAATTATCAACAGAAAGACTATTTTTATTTATTTATTTTAATTTATAAATTAATCTTTGCAAATCACCGTCACCTTTTCCAAGAAAGAACAAAAGAATTTTATCGACAAAAACAGTTATCAAGGGAAAAAAACATTTCCTCTGATTGGTTAAGAACTTGATTTTCAAATTTCACTTCATCAATTCACTTCAATTCCCATTTGACAATAAAACTGATTAAATCATTCTGCAATTAGAAATTGGTGCAACGTGCAAAAAGGCATACACAAAGTTCCATTCACATGGAAGCCATTTTTTTCACACCCACGCTACTTTCAATCTATTGAACATCTCCACTGATACGAGGAACATTACAAAGCTAGTTTATCATTTTTAACCCAAAAAAACCATTACCGTATCAAAGATGCAAAAAGAGCGTGTATTTTTTTTATACTCTTCATTCTGCATTACTGTAGCCTTTACACTAGCCAAAAGCTAAATTAAAATTAACAAAAGCAACCGTACTATGAAAAATTCACCGACCAGTTCCGCAATTTGGGACAGTAATGAAAAAAGCTGCTACACTATATATATATATATATATATATATATATATAAACCTGTTAAATGAGCAAAATTCATCAGTTTATTCCTAATCAAGTGCAAGAAAAACTTCCAAATAATTTTCACCTGTTTCTACAACAAAATGATAACTATTCTCAACTTTCAACATTTAGCATGTTTTCTGCTGTTCATCAACTGTATGCTTAGCGTTGCGAAAGGTAAACTGTCGTCATATAGACTTCTTTATTTAAAAATAAAATATCTATCTATCTATCTATCTATCTATCTATCTATCTATCTATCTTTGTATGCTGTATTAAGATTTTTTTTGTAAAAGTTACATTCAATTATTACATTAAAGTGAATGAATTGCACGAAAGAATTACATACACTTCTGCTTGGACAAAGCTTCAAATATGAAATACAATCAAGGTGAAGTTAATAAATAAAATTTAATGCCTGAAAACGTATTTCGTTATTGTGAACAATGTGATTAAATAATAATTTAAAAAAAATCAATGCTTTTCCATTACTTTAATCACACTGCTGCTAGATGATTCATCAGGGTGATTCAGTTTCAATATTCGTATTTTCAAAGAAAGTACCAGTTTCCAGTTGAATAATTTCAATTTTTTCACGTCAAATGAAACTGCTAATCAATTACCAATGTCACCGTGACAACACCAGTCAGAATTATTTCAAACAAACATCGCCATAATTAAGCAATTCTTTACAGGCATAAATCAATAAGCAGAATAATCAACATTCATAACAAAATTTAAATATATACGAATGGATTCATAATTTTCACTTTTAGAAAAAGAAAAAACAACAAACTAACTAATTAAATCATTTCAGAATGTGATCAGAAATCTTTTTAATTCTAATTTGCATCACACAAAAAATTTTCACATTTCCTAAAATAAAAGTTTATAACTCAAATTATATTATATCTTATTTCAGGACAAGATAAACCGGGCTTCTGTCCGCCGTTCTATGGACAACCAAGTTTGACGTCTCTGGACCGCTGCCGCGGTGATGTACAATGCCCAGGCGACAGAAAATGCTGCCAAACGTTAAATGGGCGTGTCTGTTTGAAACCTCAGACCACTGCTGTTCGTAAGTTAATTTTTCATTATTTATTTATCTCATTAAATTCAATTCACTTCCACTAGTATTAAATTAAAAAAAAAAAAAAATAATAGAATAGAACAGAAAAACCCTCTGAATTGGAATCTCAGACTAAACTGAAAATTGAAATCAAGCACAGCTCATAGCAAAAGCTGCCAATTTCTCACTCTCCCTTTCCAGATCATCAGAAATGATGACACAAAAATTACAAATTTTTTCAAGCAAACTTTCAAACAAAAATTCCACCCCCGCCCCCAAATGAAGTTATTGCTAATTAAGCAAAACTAGACGACCATCAACCAGTATGCAGCCAAACAAGCAGAAATATTCCACTACTTCTAGAGGATGACTCATACAACCTGCTTTGGTTAGCCATTTTTTGAGCTTCATGAATCTAATAATTATAGCTTAACAAAAGACAACCAATTATTTATTCACAGTTCAATTTGTTCAGCTTGCTTCACAATACTTGCACAACAATGCAACAGGTTGCAGAATATTTCACAACAACTTCAAAAATTTGGAACACTTCTTATCTGCAACTTCGAAACAAGCAGTGCCAGAGTTGGTTAATACGACGACAAACTGGACACTTAAATTAGAGCAAAAAATTTACTGCTGCACTGTTAAACAACACTTACGTAAAATGAAATCTTGGACCTTGCACAATAAAACAACTGTTTAAAATAAAATATGCACTAACTTCAAATATCATTACAGTTAAATTCATTTTTTAAGATCTCTGTCCGGATAACACTATACCGTTGAAAGAGTGTGTCAGAAACCAATGTCCTGTAAACTACCAGTGCATCAAAGGTAGCTGCTGTCGATCTAACATTAAACCAGAAAAAGTCGGCACGTGTCCACCAAACCCATCCGGAAAAGTGAACACAGCTGGAAACCAGTGTGAAGAGGACAATGACTGTGAATTAACAAGAAAATGCTGTCCCACCATTTCCGGAACTCGCTGCCTATTACCCCTCACTTCATATGGTATTTACCTCTTACTTATTTCACGCTTTTCAAAATCAGATACTTGAATATGTTAAACAACACTATATAATTGCAACAACATGCAAGCGCAACAAATATAATAATGAACACTTACGAAATCATTTCGTTGCAGGCATTTGCCCGGATAAGCAGAGATCGTACCAAACTTGCAAGAACAGTGACTCCTGTGCTGCAGGGTTTTTCTGCAGTCGAGGATTTTGTTGCAAGGATGTTGGATCCGTCGACAACCAATTGACAACATGTCCAACGTACAAACCAAACGATTTTGAATCTGGACGATTTTGCCTCAGCGATAAGGACTGCAAAGGATCACAGAAATGCTGCAAATATGAATCACAGTCTCGATGCACATCATCCGGTGACAATTTTCCAGGTAGGTGAATATGTTTAATTCAACTTGTTCCTGTAATTTTAAAAGATATTTTCTCGTTATTTTACTGGACTGAATTCTCAATTCAAAATTATTTGAGTTACTAACTGCTCCAAGTTAAATTGCTATATTTTGTCATTTACCTTCCCATGCATATTACCAATAGCAGGATACAATAAATAGCAATCTTAGAAATTTAAAAATTATTTCATCCTAAAACAGATTATCGAGCTTTAGTGATAAAAAAGCCATCTCACATCGCGCATTAATGTAACGCAATTTATTTGCATAAAGATTTTTACCAATACAGTTTGCTTGCCGTTCACCTTGCAGCAATGAAACTTGCATTTCGCTCAACATGTTAATTTATGCATAAACTTTCTGTATATATATATATATATATATATATATATAATTGACATAAATATTCTATTAACTTCATTATTTGGTTTGAAACCACTGCTTTTAAATTTATTAAATGAATCAACAAGATTTTCAATGTCTTCACAGCAAACAATTACATTACCTTTGTGACTAATCGATCGATCGTTCGACGTGATGTTAACGTTGCTATTTACAGGCTCTTCAATTTCTAAACCCGGCAAATGTCCAAATTTTTCTGGCGAAATGATCGATGGCGCAGTTGATACCTGCATGAACGACAGCGCATGCAACGGTGAACGCAAGTGTTGCAAAACTGTAAGCGGCAAACGTTGCATGCTTCCTGAATAAAATCAAACATTTAATAAAGCCTACCCTGTTCTCGTTCAGTTAGTTCAGCATTTTTAAACTTATCACATGCTGAAAACTGTCACATTAACACTGAGACCCAAAAACGTTGTTAGACAATAAAGCTGGTAAAACACTTTTGAAATAGTCAACTAAAATGTCAGTATCATTTTCATTCGTCAACAATGTTTTTTCATAATAAAAAATAAAAATTTACTATTCAAAATCAGCATAAATCGTTTTTAACATTGTAAAACTGACAAACTAAATGCAACACTCATAACCGGCAAAAATTTTAATTAAAAATAATTTTTCCATTTAATTATCAATTTACGTTCCACTGTTTAATTAAAATCTTAAAATTTAAACAATCCTTCAACAACAGTGTAACACTTACCAAAGTTGAAACTCAATCTTGCACAAATTGAAATTCTTTCAACTTAATTGATATCAATCAGTCAATCATCTCAAATACTGGCACTGCATTGTACAGCAGTTATGTTAACTTGAACACAAATGTCACTGCACTCAATTAATTACAATATTTGGAAACAAACAAATTCGCATTTCAAAATCATTCAACTTTGAATTTCTATTCAACTTTTACCGTTAAAAGAAATTAAGTTTTATTGAGCATACTGTAATCAGTAGTTTCAAATTGTATAACTGATCATGATTGTTGCTTAAAACATGTAAATTAAAAGTAGTTATTAAATTCATTCTTATTTTTTAATTATGTTTTATTTTTAACCATAGAAGTTTTGCATACATGATGGGCCGCTTTGCATTATTAAAGCAAAAGAAGTGATAAATAAAAAACTCAACAGAAGTTATAAAAATTATTTCAATTTAAAAAATTGCTTATTTTACGAAGCAAAGTTTATTAAAATCTAAAAATCTGATACTGGTTAGGTATTGATGCAAGCAAACAGTGCAAACATTGTTAAATGAATCGCACTTGTCGGTTGAAAATCTTTCATTGATCAACTGTAAAGAATTTAAAAAATCTGTGATTTAATTTGTTGTTTGTAGTTGTTGATTTCTTATTGACAAAATGTTTTGAATAAAAACAGTGAGGCAAAGTGAAAGAAAGATTGAAAACCCATCAAAATTTTCATTGTAAGCAAGCTACGTCACGTTGTTTGTTCGAATCGGCGGAAGCATTCGTTGCAGATGTTGCAAACTGATTAATCAATCATTTCCTTTTTTTTCATCAAACAAATGTGTAAGCAAAATAAGTGCCTTTCAAAAATTGCATTATAAAAATTCAACTTTTTCACTAGAAAGTGAAATTAATTCAAAACAGCATTTGGTCATTGGTTTACGATTGCCAAGAAAAAAACAGTCGAATGTCAAAATGTTTGCATAAAAACAAGCTCAATCGCAACATCCTTGGTCAAATAATTTAACAACTCGATAACCTTGATTATCACAAAGTACGATACATTCTTTCCTATGTCGTCCGGCTGTCACCAAGCGAGAGGACGCGCAAACGCGCGTTTCTCGAGGCCAAATTTCGAGGGCGTTGCATCGATGCCGACTGTCGATGAAGAACGTTTTGCATGTGAAAGTTGGATAATTTTTCCTTTCTCATATTCTTATTCATCATCATCATCTTCTTCTTCTTATTATTATTATTGATTGTTGTTGTTGTTGTTGTTGTTGTTGTTGACTTTTGGCTGAGCTTACGGCGTAAAAGCTTCAACAAGAATTCCAATCATCCACAGTCGAACGAAACTTTGTGGTAATGCATGTTAATTATTAATGCATGTTTTTCTTTGTTTTGTTTCATTTATGAATTTGATTTTTTTTTCAAATTGTAGCATCAGTAGTAATCCGTGTTAACTTCAAGTTGTTTTTATTCATGCTTTCTCCAGATCGCCAAGATGAGCACCAATACAGCGGACGAAGATTCAGCAAAGCACATGGCATTGATGTTCTTTCTCGACCATCTGATGCAGAAGAACGGTCGTCGCTCCATACACGATCTGAGCTGTCAGTTTGGGGCACGCGGTTTTACGGCTGACATGAGGCAAGCGGTTGGAGGCAGCAAGGAAAGTCTGGCAGATTTTCTGGCTCAATTTCCATCTCTGTTTTCAATAGACGACGGTCAGGTGACACTGAAAGGTTATGGTGATGATCCGGCCAACGCGCTGGCATCCCAACCGGCTTGTTTGAACAAAGAACGCGATTCGGTTGCCGAAGCGATACGCTTCTTCACAGAAAAGCTGCGAAAATTCGGACCCGAGCTTCCGGTCAAGAGCCTGCTTGGACACCGGTCGCAGGCATCGCCGGATGTCCGGCTGGTATCAGGATGTCATTTTCGTGACTTCAGCCTGTTTCTCAGTCAGCACAAGGAGGCTTTCGTCGTCAACGGCGATCGGGTGTGCTTGAAAGAAGCCTGGGACGAGATGGAGAGGGCTGTTGATCAGTCTGGAGCTGAACAGCTGAACGAGCCGCAGGTTGTGGACATGGTTGTGCAGTTTCTCGTCTCAGAGGTCGAGGCGCACGAGACGGCAGTGCCCCTGGAAGTTCTGTACCGGAAATTTTGCAATCACTTTCCACTGGCAGTGAGGAAGAGAGTGAACGCGGTCAATCCGAAAGAGTTGATGCAATTTTTGAAATTGTTGCGTCACTTGTTCTTCATCCGCTCCAACAAGGTGTCCATGAATCGTCGACGCACCACCCAGGCAGGCGGTGTTGACTACAGTTCTGGCTTGGACGACGATCAAGAGACTGATGTCAGCTCGAATTCGTCCACTTCCAAGCCGACCAACGCCCAAACACGCCCAACTCCCCAGAAAGATGTCATCATTGCCAGGTCGCTGCAGTCTGCCGTGCAGGCGGTACACGACATTGTCTGCGCATGCCAAGACATCGCTTGCTGCTCATCGCCGGATTTGTGCAAAGTCTTGGCTGCGCATTTCAAATCGGTCATTGTTGGCCAGCACGAATTTCTCACTCTGATCACCATCTGCACACCCAACGGTCGAATTTTTGTCTTCGACGTCGAATACACGGCCAGCATCTTGCTCGAATGTGGCCTCAAAGATATTCTCGAATCGGATGAATATCTTAAAGTTTGTCTTCATTGTTATTATTGTTGTTCTAATTGTAAAAGTAGCTTATTCTTCCGAATCCATTGCAGATCGTCCATGGTTCAAAACGAGCTGCCCGTCTACTGTGGCAACATTACAAAATTCGTCTCCGGGAAGTTTTCGATACACAGGTAAAGAGTTAATTGAATACAAATGTAGTATATAAAGAAATGCAAGGTTGCTTGCTCTGTTGTACGGTACGATGTTATGAATGAAATGAATGGTAATGTTGATTTTGTTTGTTGTTATTGTTGCTTGCTTGTTTGCAGATTGCACAACTGTTGATTGAAAATGACGAAAGTGGCGTGTCGCTGTTTCTGCTCAGACGCGGTTCCGTTGCCGCATTGGTCCATTATTTGAATGCGAAGCCACTTTTCGACCACGAACCTCTGAGAGCTCAGATCAGGTTTGTTTGCTGAAGCCGCTGGAATATACACGGCCGCACAGAGTTATATTTGCACCGAACTGAACTTGGGATTTCAGAGAGCAGACCAGTGCGACGAAAGTGGACGAAATATGCCACATTGTCGAGGAGCTGTTTGACCTGTTTCCGAACGCTTATCGATCGTTGAGAAGGTAAGCAAGCATGCTTGTTGGGTTGTTCAGTTTGTTTTGCAGTATATTTTTGTCGGGTGCAAAGTTTCTTGCATGTTTCTTCTCTTTCAGTCGCCTGCCATCGAACAAGTTGAACCTGTTCGCATCTTTGTGCCAGGATGCAGTTAGCAACCTCGACATAACACCACACGGTCTTTCTGACCAACAACCGTCGCCACAACCACAAATGGAAAACGGACATCACGGCAGTGCATTGTTACAACAATCGCAACAAGCAAGCAGATCTCACTCACCAGTGATACAACAGTTGGAAGAGAATAATACAATTTCGACCAAAAATATCAACAACAACAACAACAACAACAACAGTGGCCAGTTAGTTTGTACATGCAAGACTATCAAGCGAATCAGTGTCGCTTGCCAAACTGCATCTACAGGTGACATCACCTCTACAACATTTTTCACTGAAGAACCATGACGTTCAGAGAGCGGTGAAAATATTCTCAATAATTAATTGATTACAGTTTATCCAAGGTTTACATTTTGCCCATCTTGCTCCATTTAGTTTGAATTTATTATTTTCTATTCGCTTATAACACCCACCTCCAACATCTTTCAATTCTTTTCTCCTTTTCATCTCTTTCTTCTTTGTTTGCAATTCATTTTCCGCTGATGTACAATAATCAATCAGTGATATTATATTCTAGCTGAAAGATGATTGTTTTTTTCTTCTTTGCAAAAATTCAGCTCTTCCTGTTTTCTATTACACTTACACTCTATCAGAGTCGGCAAGGTAACAGAGCTGCTTGTTGGCTCTGTGCTATGATTTTTTTACCCGTTGAAATCGTCTTTCATATTAAAAGAATCAACATCAATCATTGCTTCTTGAACGAATGTCATGCATGATCCAGAAGAAACCGTTTAATCATAAAGCGTAATATGGCCACTCAAAAACAAAGCCATTCAGTCTATTATTACTACGGTTTCACTTTTCTTTTTTAGCAGCTTGTCCCACTTTGCTTTTCATGGTACCACGTACCTTCTTCATACGATTTTTACGCTCTTTACGTTGTTTACGGCCTGTGCGCTCCCGTGTCAGCAAACCTTTCTAAAAGTTGGTTGTTGATTGTTGAAAATAAAAAAAAACAGCTTAACAAATGAAAAGCAGACAAGTAGCTCAATTATGGTTGACAAAAATTACCCTGACTAATCGATGTTTGGGTTCGAATTTTTTAGCATAATCAAGAGCGTCATAGATCAACGCAAAACCAGACGATCGGCCACCACCATAGCAAGTTCGAAAGCCGAAACAAAACACAACATCCGGCGTAGTTTTGTACGACTTTGCAAGCATCTCACAAAGGGTAGCTTTGGAAACTCCATCTTTATTTGGATGAATAACGTCGACAATCTGTGAAATCAAATATTACTGAAACAATTATGTGGATAAAAAAATAGAAAACTAAACAATTTCACCATCTGCTTGCGACAAAGCAAACGATTTGTCATCACTTTACGAGTACGCACTGTAACGGTACTGTCCTGAAATATTTTAAAACAACTCATTCCTTTAAGATTTGGAAAAGTTCAAATTTAAAATAAGCTTTAAGTTATAAATAATAATTAAGCTAATTCATAATTCTACAAAACAAGAATTCATACTTGCTTTTACACTACTTACAGTATAAAAATACATGAATCAAATATGTCAAAGTGAAGTGAATTAAAACAACAAACGAAAAATATTTTAAATACAATCACAAAATGCAGTAAAATATCAAACAAAAGAAATGAAAATACGAAAAAACTATACTTTACCATGTGCACCATTTTTTCCGTTCAAATGCTACCTTTCGAATGTCGTATTAGAGAAGCTACAGAAAGAAAATTATTACAAATGTAAAATTACACATTATTCGTTTAATATTCACATGTTCATAATATAAAGTTTAATATTCTCAGTGTTAATAAAACTTAGTTTACACCAAATTCAACAAATTAACATTTCTATAAATTTATATAATATGAACATGGTATGCTTGTTTACAAACTGCCGCCCTGTAAGCGCAAAAAAACTAAATTATATTAAAAAAATTTCAATAAAACTAAGCTACTAGACTAAACTAAACTACACACAGAGCACGCGTACAAACAACAACACTGCAAAAATTCAACATCGAAAACAAATAAATCCATTTCGATTCTTTTACGGAACACAATTCTTCCCATAATTCTGCATTACATCAATAAGGATGTACATCTCTTTTATGTTCAGAATATCACTTAAGAAAAGCCACGCATTCACTACGACAAACCAGCAAAAACAGTTGCCACTACTGCAATCGCGTTTCTGAGCAACATTACATGAAAAAGAATAACAATTTAAGCGCTGCATAGCTTCAACAAAACCCGCCGCCTCATATCACTTAATTTCACAGTTTCAATTTCAAAATGGGAAGCATGCTCAATAATTATCAAAATACACGACTAAAAACTAAAATAAATAATAAACAATAATGACCAGAAACTGTACAAGTTAGACAAACTAGCAACTGACCACAAGTTATAACGTTCGCAAAGGGTCAGCAAATTCAAAAACAATAAATTAACCATCGTGACGCATTATTACTCGTGTAAGTTATAAATAAACCAAGATTATTATTTATTAAAAATAAAGAGCAAACCCAACATTACCTGAAAATGTCACAATTTGCCTAACAACTTCCAACTGCACAATCATACTGTAAACATAATGATTATAAAGTAGCAATAAATTTGGTAGGAAGAAAACAATTTTCTTCTTATTTTTAAAATGATAAAATTTTCTTTGCATAAAAATTTAATTTTTTAACATTGTATGAATTTAAAAAGTAAATAGACCAAATCAATCTGTGTTCAAGTGTGACTTGATTGAATTTCAAGAATAAAATTAATCAAATTCTTTGTTCTTGATGAATTACAATATAATAACGCTTACTGTTCCTTGAAAGTAGTGTTTTCTTTTGATTTGCATACAATAAATGCCAATTTCATCATTGGACAAATTTTACTTAAAAGTAATTTTTGCATTCTTGTGAAAAGATTCTTGGTTTTAAATGTTAATTTTGTCAAGTGTTACACATTTCCATTAGAAACTGAAAATAAATTTACAAAAATGCACAAAATTACCAATAATGAAAACAGATGTCAAAAGATAAAAAAAAACTTTCAACCTTAAGTGAAAATTATCAGAATTGTTTGCCATCATCGGCATATTCACGGCTTGAGAACAGCTTTAGTGAATATGCGTCAAAAACAATATTTGCTTATTTTCTCAAATTCAGTCGGGTAAAGGTACCTCAAAAAGTGCGCAGTTTTCACTCAAACGAGCAACATTCTCTCCTTTTTCAACATGTCCAACAATCCATGCAGGGTGATGTTCTGTACGTTCAATTTCATTGCAAAATTCAACCGCTTCATCGGGATCCATTGCGATCAGCAATCCGCCTAAACTCTAACAATATAAATTTCAAAATACGTGCATGCAGCAACTGCCTTGCCTGACGTCTCAGGAGATAGCCCATTCAGCAGCCGTTGCCAACCGGCAATTTTGGCTACTTCTAGCATTCGATACAAAAAAGGTAATTTGTCAATAACAATGGTGACTTGTTTTTTCTGAATCTTCGCCAAATTGTTCGCATGACCAACAATTCCAAATCCTGTTATGTCCGTAGCGCCACGAGCATGGTACTTGTGCATCAATTTCGCTGCTACAGTATGGCCAGATTCGATCATGATCACGCAAAACAGAAATGAAAAAATTGAAAACGTTACCTGTTCGGTTCAGTCTCATCATCGATTTAACTGAATAATCGTGCACTTTTTGCACAGTCTCTTCACTTATCACATGTCGTATGTTGTTGAATTTTGAATGCTCCAAGTCGAGCCAATTTTTAACGTTCACCATCAGTTGAGTGCCGAGCGGTTTGGTCAACACAAGCACATCGCCTGGACAGAGGTTGTACGGCATAATTATGTTTTCTGGAGGGCAAACGGCCGTTGCCACGCCACCGATCGTGATCCAAGGATTCAAAACCGACTGGCCACCTTCCACTTGCGTTTCAGCTTCCTGGGCACAATCCTAAAACGATACAATACATTACAGTAAAATGATTTTCAAAAAAAAATCAAAACAAAAAATACTGAGCTCACATTAAAACCTTTCATCATCAGCGGTATGACAACATCACGTTCACGTTCGGACATCTTATTAGAGACTGATAACAACATCAGCATATTATCGCAGTCAATAACACCCATTGCATACAAGTCACTCAAAGTGTTTGCGCAAGCAATTTTTCCCTATTAAAAAAAACAATAAGAACAAATGCTGGCCGTAGTCAAATTCGACACTACCATTGCATATGGATCGTCGATAAGAGGATAAAAGAAATCAGTAGTTTGCACTAATAACAATTTGCCACCTTGAATTGGCAAAACACAGCTATCCATCCCGATACCTGAAAGAGTAAAGCTTTAAAAACTGCTGTCCAACGATGATCAACATGTTACTAACCGATGCGTAGATCTGTTTGATTTGAAGATGGACTGTTTCTTTTTGATTCAAAACCACAACTGTTGAGCAAATCAGTAAGCACTTTTTGAGGCACCTTGCACCCTCATCCCCGCAATTCAGAAAACTGAGTTAGTCGAAATGTAGGATCCAGTCCATGCGCCACTGGATCAAAATGCTGCTGCGGTGGGTTGTCCATCGCGTTCGCAATGTATCGTGAATTGATTCCTTGAACTTTGCTAAGATGAGATTTCACACAGCAGAACAAACCACTATTTACAGAATTATAATTCCTGAAAAAAGAAACAAACTGACGCATGCAATAATACTTTTGCATACGAAACATAACGTTAACCTCTTTACCACGTGATAGCCTACATTGTCGAGAACCTTATTTTCAATTTCCTTACATTCATTTACTGTAGTAAGCTAGGTATTCATGAATATTTTAAACATATTCACTTTACAGGAATGAAATGCGTATAGTATTTTTTCAAAAAAAAATACTTCACTCCAGCATTACATTTTTTGACATATCGAAAAAATAAAATTTGTAAGCAACGAAGCTTACGTAAAATGAAATGTGCATATTGTAATGTGAGCACACGTATGCAAGCAAGCGTACAGCTCGTGTGACTTGTAAAATTACGTCAGTCGCTGGTTCGACACAACATGTCGACAAGCAAAAAGCAGTCGAAAAAGTGAAAAACAATGACAATACAAAGAGTGCACTTGCAAATAACTAACTATTCGTGCGAAAGATTAATAATGCAAACGATCAAAAAAAGTGGCAGTACTCATATTTACAGTATTCGATTTTCAAGTTCAAATATTTCTAACGCTTTTTGCAGATTAAAATGTACAGTATCAGAAAAGAATGCGCACGACGAATTTTACAGATAAATCACTGTTTGAGTACCCAATTTTTGTTGCATTTATCTGTTGCAAATAAGGTTAGTGATTCATTTCAAAAAATTAAAAATAAAATAAATGAATAAAATTTCTGATTGAATCATCCATTATGTACGTAAACAAACCTCTCATTTTTATATGCTTGCCTGTCTGCCCAGTGAAATGAATACACTGATCAGCAGAGAGAGAGAGAGAGAGAGAAATGTAGAAAAAACCAAATAAACAGCAATCAACAATGACGTAACAGTGTGTCACTGTGACATGACATTTGAAACCTGCTCGTAGCCGGCTTCGACCGGTCCGGCTAATTTTGAACTTCACTTAAATGCTCATGTCGATCAAAATCAGATCCGTTTACTTGCTGTAGTATACAAAACGCGCTCATTGACGAAGCAAACAAACTAAGCCAAACAACTGCTGCAAACTGTTTCTTACTGATCTTGATTTGAAACTTGATCATTTACAAAAATGATGACTTTGTTGGTTGTCGCCATTGATGTTGATGAATTTTAGAACTTTAGAAAAAGTCCATCAATTTGAACAATAAATAAAAAAAACCAATTGAAATTTATATTAATTTCATTTTTCCAATGAATACCCTTTTCGTTTCCATTTCGTTCCTACGGTGCTAATCGTCGGATATTTTTGTTTATAATATTGGCGGTGTTGTGGTCTGAATGCGTTGCAAGCAACAAACTGTAGTGAGCAAAATCCAAGTCTGAAAAAGAAGCAATCAGTTGTGAATTCGCTTGCAGTATTTATTAACGTAATGGGATCAATAAATTTCTTTCAATTCAAAACTGTAATAGTGTTTTCCGCTTCATCAAGATAGAAAATCACAGGCAAACAACAGCCTGTTGCAAGAAAAATGAACAAGAAGTCCTTTTTCAAGTTTGTTATGCAGTCGGAAGCGCTTTCAGTATCGGAATGTATCGGATAGTCTAGAAAAGAAGAATAAAATTTACACTGAATTTTGGCATAAAATTACAATTCAACAAAACTATCACAATTTGTGTGGTAAACAGTAGTGGTTGCTACTAGTTTATGATGGAACAATGACAAATTCACCGCTTGCATCTTTATTCTTTTTCCACTTTTGATCAGAGTAAAATTGTTTCACATTATTATTCTGAAAAACGAAAACGAATACTGTTAGTACACACTGTGAACTCCACCTTCAATTGTTCATTTTCTTCTCTTAATTGCATTGTACAACTTCTGATCAGATTTTACAAATTACATGTCAAATCAAACCAAATCAAACATTCACAAGCTCTTTACTAAATGCTAATATAATCTACCATATTCAAAAAAATTATCAATATACATAAATTGCCTCTGTGTATTGCTTTTACAAAAAGAAACAAAAGAACAATAACGTGAGACAATTTCAAATAAAAAACAAAACAAAAAAGTTACGTGTAATAAATTGATGATGATGACGATGATGATACTGACTGTCGTTGAACCCTGTGTGTGAAAAAGCAAGCAAACATTGCAATGCTGTGGTGAACAGTGCATTCTTTTTACTGGGTAAGGTAACAACAGGTAGTCAGTCAGTCAGTCAGTTTCGCTTATCAAATTCCATGTCTATCATTGGCATAACAAAACATGCCAATGTAGATACAAGAAATAGCAATCCGCTTTCTTTCGGTATGGTCATTCTCCACCGAACAGTTAACAAGAAAGCGTAAAATTGATTAATAAATAACGTATGACAGTACATATGACAGCGAAAGTGACAAAAGAATGCTGGGAGGGGATGAAACGTTTTGAATGCATGAATATATAAATAAATAAATATATAAATAAATAAATAAATATAAATATAAATATATATATATGATAATATATTCATTCTTTTGCTTATTTGAGAAGAAAAAGCAAAAGATACAATAATGACGATAACAAAAATAAAGTAAAAAAGCAGCTATTACCAGCTGCGGATGATATGTACAAAGTATACCATGGGACAGCAATTAAACAAACAAACAAACAAATAAATAAATAAATAAACGTGTATGCGTATATATGTATATTCATATAAATAAGAGAAAGAGAGGGATAGAGAGATAGATAGATGTGATTATTTTTCCATGAATTTTTTTCAAGGGACAGAAAGTGACCCGAAGTGACGAGCGCAACCGTATAACACGCACAAAATGGACAAAAATTTTCGCATACAACAACAATCGCAACAGTGACAAGACCCGAAGTGAATAAACGCATCCTGTTGAACAGCTTAAAATTAGCAGCAAAACAACAAAGGAAAGAGAGGAAAAAAACAAGGAGCGTTACACAAGTTAGTGTAGCAGTTATAGCAAAACTGCTTGCACGCTGATTAATAAATTTTAAAAAAATTCCAGGTACACAGTGGAAAAGATGCAAAACAACATTTACAGGACAAAATATGAGACAAAGCTTGAAAAATAGCAGAATAGTATGTAAAAAAAAGAAAACATGGCATTGAGGATTGTAATAATGATAATAATAATTTTGCAACAGTTATTATTATTATTACAACAACAAGCAAAATTTACCAGAGTCTGAGAACAAACAAAACATGCAACTCTGGCAATGTATTTTGTGATATAAAGCAAAAGATAATTATCAGAGAATGGAAAATGAAAGAGAGAAAGAAAAAAAGAAAGAAAGAAAGAGAGAGAGAGAGAAAGAGAGATAGAGGTGGAAAATGATAAAGGAAGAGGAAAAAAAGAAGTTTAAATGCCAATATTGAAACCTCAACAAACAAAATTTGATGATGGATGAAAACTGAAATGACAAATAATGATGCTAGCTAGATAAAATATGCACACATAACTGTTTCAGTTTGCAAAAGAAAAATGTCACTTTTGGAAAGTATAATAAATAAAAAAAAAACAAGCTATATGGATTCAAAAAAGAAAACAAAAGAAAAAATTGACCGCCTCAACAAAATGCACTTTGTTGATGATGCTGTTGCTGTTGCTGTTGTTGTTGTTGTTGCTGTTGTTGCTGCTGCTGTGCTTGCGGTTGCAGTTGTTGGTGTTGGTGGTGGAGATGTTGCTGTTGTTGTTGTTGTTGATTTAGCAGCAATAGCTGCTGCTGCTGCTGCTGCTGCTGTTGTTCAATATCTATTCTTGATAAACTTCGGCTAGCCATTGACAACGGCACAACATTATCACCACAAAGTGTATTGTCGTCCTCTTCTTCACTATCTTCCATATCATCTTCATCATCATCCAGTCCAAGCTTGTGATCCGCATTTGTGATCAAATTCGAGTCAACGCACAAATTCTGACCATTGGAATTAAGAACTACATCATCGTCCATGTCGACCATGAATTCTCGGTCGACGTCATTTTCCAAACTTGCCACGGTCGCGCTGACCACGGAATCAACCTGCTCATCTATCGTTCCATCGTCAAACGGGGAGTCATTTTCCGCTTTCACATTGTCCATACTGTACGGCGAACCGCGTTCACTTGGACACCAAAAACGTAAGGACAAACGTTGATTACGACGTTTGTAAAATTCCACCTCATCAACCGACCAAAATGCCCCTTTCACATTCTCCACACGAATGAAGCACTTGTGCAAGCTCAAATTGTGTCTCACGGCATTCTAATTAAGAAACAATATGATAAATCAAAATGAAAAAAATATCACTTATCATCCATAATCTCAATAATAACTACCACTCTTTTACTGCTTATTCGTTTGGGACAAACAATGCAATTATCTTTATTTACTTGTTCCACGTAAAATTTAACTATTTATTAATAAAAATTTCAAGAAAACATACCTTCCATGTAGCCGCGTTGCGACGAAAATATGAAAACGTATCCTGAAACCAATTGTAAATCTCGTTCAAAGTCAGCTGTCGTTCTTTGGACTCCAAAATTGCCTAAACAGAAATGAAATTTAAAAAAATTCAATCAATCCAAAAACATAAACTAAATTTATATAATATTCTTTTTTCAAATAAAAATTTTTCGAGCAAAAGATGCTAAAACGTTAAATAATTAATAGAAAAACGAAAATAAAAAACATTACTCTCAAATAAATCAAATTTCATCATTTCCTAAAAGCATGACACATCAACATGATGACGACAGAGATTCAAAACTGACACATTGGAAAGCAAAGTTATTAAGCAGCGCATTCATCAAACTGATAATATAAATCAACCATGAACACTGTTTCGCGTCAACATTCATGCTTCAGTTTAACAATAATCTATATATATAATCATTTTTTTCATAATTTTTCATCAGTACTTTTCTATTGAAATTGTTCAGAGTTTTTGAGTTAAAAAAAAGAATGCCAACATACAAGATGGCAACAATTAATGCTGAAGGAAGAAGGCAAAAACAATGGCAACATTCGCAAAATGAAGCCTTGAATGTAACCAAAAAGCCTCTCACTTCCCTCCCTCCCACCCTTCATCAAAATTCATCTGCTTTTCATTCAGTTTCATCTCCATAACAGGACTCCAAAACAAAATCAAAGCTCAGTTTTGAAGTGAAAATTCAATTAAACAAACACCTATCTCTATACACACACACACACACACTGATTAACAACTCATTTTTTGGAATTTTAATTTTTTTCGTTTTATCTTTCCAACATTCCACTGAACCATTTTTTCTGTTTGTTTGTTTCCTTACTTTTTCATTCCATTTGAACAATTTGAAAAGCCAAAATTACCCGCTGTAAACAACAAACTTAACTACTGCAACACTACTTATTAATACAAGGATGACAACAAAAATAAATAAATATTTTAAAAGAAAAATTTGCTTTTTCGTATTCATTATTTGATCAATTGACATGAACAAGAGGCAGCATAGAGAATGTGAAAATAAAATTTCAGTCACACCTTTTCTCTAATTAGTATTTGGAAAATTAATGATCAGCACCACTTTTGAAAATAGGAATAAAGGGCACAAGTGAACGGGGTGAAATTTAGACGACAACCCGTAACAAGGGCGGTTTCCTTCTCAAGCTGTCCTTGCCCGCAAAAATACACCCCTTTTTTCCACTATAAATAACTGACAAGTTTGTCATTTTCGATACAATCGCATCTTGTAATATAACAAAAAGCCGGAGGCAACAAGTAACCGAATATGAATTTGTAAAAGTACCCAGATTTCAATCACGAAAGAAACTTTTGATAGATAGACAATTATTATCATATATGTGTACTTGCTGCTTATCATTGAGTCATATGTATATTATATTAAAATTAGAAAAAGCAAAAAAAAAAGAAGAAAATACCTGACGAATCAATGTCGCGTAAGTGTACGGTGGACGCACATCGTGCGTACTGTAAAAATCTCGATTTCGAGCTAGATCGACACTAATGGACAGCATGCTTTTGTCGGACAATCGCCGCCGGACACTGACCGGTTGATTTGGCGATGTCAAAGCGGTGTAAGCAGGCGAACTGCTGGTGTTCAACGAGTGCATACTGCTTGCACAGCCTGCAGCAGCGTCGATGGCCGACGTGCCGACCATGGTCGGAAACGACACATTGGTCAACGGCGTCGATGAAGGAAGCAACGACTGCAGTGTCGGCTGGGAATGGCACGTTGAGCGCTGCTGTTGCTGTTGTTGCACTGTTGGTGAACTAGTGCTCACTGGCTCTTCAGACGAGTCTGCCTGTTCAGGTACAATTAACAGGCGATCAGCAGATCCCTGTTGTTATTTTCTTGTAAATTAAGCTTCAAATAAAATTCAAACACACTAAATTACCGTTTCCTGAGTGGGGAGGCCGTTGCTTGTCGTCGTCGTGTCTGGCGACTG
The DNA here is from genome assembly GCA_001447645.1 of Trichinella pseudospiralis. Classification (NCBI taxonomy): domain Eukaryota; kingdom Metazoa; phylum Nematoda; class Enoplea; order Trichinellida; family Trichinellidae; genus Trichinella; species Trichinella pseudospiralis. The sequence continues at coordinate 613,410 of JYDV01000009.1, read as the reverse complement.
CTTCATGTGCAAATGATGCATCATCGCCTGCAAACGGTGACGTTCTTTGTTCAACTGTGTCTCGAGTTGATCCACAACCTTAATTTTGAAATAAAGAACTTCAATAAATTTACAAACGATACAATTATACATACATACATACATACATGCATGCACACAGCAATCCCTCTCCTCTCCCTCCCAACAATATTTCTCCTTCCCCCCCCCTCTAACCCCAACCTCAATTACCTGCATTTGGACCCGACATTGTGCCGCGCTGCGGTCGTCCAATGTATGTGCCGAGTTCAAGTGTTGAATGAAAGCCAAATAAGAAGCACAAGGCTTTTCGCATGACGGCCAAGCGCACAGACCATGCTGATAGAGAGGATGAAATGATACAGCTTGTTGCTGATTCAGTCCCGGCGGTGAAGGTAAACTTGGATCCGTGCCGGCGCCGAACCAACCGTTCGCGAATGCAGCCGCCGCGGCTACCGCTGCCGCCGACGGAGAAAATGAAGATGAGCCTTTGCCTCCGTTGCCGTTACCAGCAACGCCGTTGCTATTGGCATTCGAAGTTTTGGCTCCCGTTGATGACGACGCTCCTAAGTTGCCATTGAAAGCTGCACCAGAAGCTGACATCGGCATCATGGCCAAATATTGCCACAGTCGTTGTATGTCACCTAAATAAAATGACGATGTGGAAGATTAGATAAAGATGCAAAACGCATATATATATATATATGTGTGTGTGTGTGTGTGTGTGTAAAACTTTCTTATGATTTAAAGTAAATAAGTAAAGAAAAAAAAAATTTTGTTTACCTGTTCCTAGACCCTGTTGCATGATGTAATGACGCTGTTGCAATTGGATTTGCTGCACCAACTGATTCTGCTCAGCGCCAAGCTGCTGCAGTTGAAGCTGCAACTGGAAAACATTTCAACGTTAGTAAATAACAGCGACAACAACAACAACAACAACAACAACAACAACATTATTATTATTATTATTATTATTATCATCATCATCATCATCATTACTGCATGCTGTTCACATTTGTTAGAAAAAAAATGAAATAAAATTAAAAATCTCGTTAGAAAGCAAACGAATTTCAAAATTAATAATGTATTCAATATGAATTTAAGAAAAAACTTTTCTTAGAAAAAAGAATTCTTTCTCTTCATTAAAAACATTCACTTTTAACTAACAACAACAACAACAACAACAATAATAAAATTAAGCACAAACAAATCGTAAACAACTGCATATCACCATATAGTTGAATTTCATTTAAAATACCATATTTAAATATAAATTAGAGAAAAATTAAATAAATAACAACAACATTCTTATTCTGGAAAAAGGTGAGAATGTAAAACATTAAAAAATGGACACAGGCGATGAAATTTAATGCACCGCAAAATGAAAATATCTAAAGAAAAATTCTTGCAGAGTAGCTCTAATCGACAGCCGCTCTCATCACCATTGTTTAAAAGATAAAAAAAGTTTTTCAAGCTCAACTCAGCTAAATGCTCAGTGATTGATCAGTTGTCGCTGTGCTCAAATGGTTGATGTTGTTGTTGTTGTTGTTGATTTCCTAATTTTTTTTTATTTCCCTTAGCTGGGGAAAACTTCTCACTCGTTAATTGAAAATAATAATAAAATGAAAATTGATCACCTGTCTAAATAATTTTTTATCTTTGCAATGGCTCAACGGCTGAATAAGCTGAGACTGATGAACTAAATTCAGTTGCAGTCGTTCCTGTAAAGCCAACAGCTGACCGCGCATCAAATCGCCCAACTAAAAAAAAAAACAAATATTCAATTATATATACACATCAGCATCGTATACACGACATAGCATAGCACAGCACGACACAACACAACAATACAACAGCAGCAACAACAACAACAACAACAACAACAACAACAACAACAACGCTGTTGATGTTGGTCATGTGAAGTAAGTTATAAGTGTGTTAAAAATGCGGTGGCGCTGATGTTGCCAGATCAACACATACCTGCTGTTGTTGAAAGAAAAAGCTGTGCTGTTGTTGTTGCATCAACTGCTGCAACGACCCCTGTGGAAGCACCGGACTGGAAGCTAGCACGGATGCAGCCGCCAAACTAGCCGGTAGCAGAGAAGCTGTAACTACAGTTGATGTGGGCGTCAGAGCTGTGCTACAGCTACTGGACGCTGATGAGAACTTCAGTGAGGAAGCAAGCAGTGACGGTGGACATGAAATTACAGGTGCCAAGCTCCGGCTATGTGATAACGATGATTCAGTCGCTTGTGATTTTCCAGATAACAACTCTTTAATAGTATTATTATTATTATTATTATTATTATTATTACTATTGTCTCCAGTGCTAGTAGTACTAGTAGTAGCATTACTGCTAGTGCTATTATTACTGCTTCTGCTGCTATTATTACTATTGCTACTGCTACTACTACTACTACTACTACTACTACTACTACTACTACTATTACTACTCTGCTATTACTTACTGGCAATGCCGCTATTATTATTACTGTTAGTGTTGTTGTTTATCAAAGTTCTGGAAATATTCGCAGTAGCTGCTTCAACGTCTGTTGTTTGTTGCTCATTTGGACCAAATTCTTTACTACCGCTAATCGGCGGCTTGAGTTCTTCTTCTTCTTCTTTAATGTGGGTGCTCTTCGACCCCAGCTCGGCCGCCTCACTTAAAGCTTCTCGGGCAATCTTTAAAATACGACGAAAATGGAATTAATTTCAAAGTAAGCAGCAATAATTGTAGCGAATTTCTTTAAAATGAAAACTATTGTAATAGAATAAAATGCCAACACCAGATAATAATGTAGTTGATATAAAAAACAGAGCGGGTCGTTTTCCGCTGGAATAATCATATATCCCAAGAAACTTTACTCGTATAATCTCACAATCAATTTATATCATCATACATTCACCAACTTTGCTTTCCCTGTATTTATTAATGTAAATAATTTCTTGTTGAATATATATTTCTGAAGATTAAAAAAAGAAGATGTAACACATTTTCTTCACTGTTATCGTCGTTGTTCTGCGCTAGTTGTGTTATGTTGTCAAAGCAAGTAGAGAAATATCATTATCACCGTTATTAATATAAATATTACTAGCAATTTTTCTTTCACTTCATTGTCATAAATTTCTCTCTTCTACTCTAACTAACTGGGTGTGCTGTCTCACGTGGAGGAAGAGAGGAGAGTAGAAATTTTTCAGCCTTTTTCCCCCGTTACCCCTCATCATTGCATGGTGGTGGAAGAAGAAGAAGAAGAAGAAGAAGAAGAAGAAGAAGAAGAAGAGGAAGAAGCCAACAGTGTGAAAAGAATAAAAACACAAAGCAGAAAAGCATCGTTGAATTGTTAGAAAAAGACAAACGCACAGCTGCAGCACTGCTGTGCATGATGACAGAGAAAATGCTGACAACCAGTTAGATGACAATGTCGAACTACATTTTATAGCAAAGAAAGAGTAAAAGACAAGCGCATTTGGGTCAAGCATAGCATAAGACGATCACCATCACCCCCCACCCTCCAAGCCCATCATTTGCAAATCGTCAGGGGTTAAGCACCGCCGGTTCAGACGAGGGTCGACATTTTTTGTAACCAATTCAACTATGCGTTGAAAATGCCTGTCACCGTCACCATTCACCACCACCATCCACCAGAACCCCTGAGAAAATTGAAAAGCTAACTGAAAATAATATTTTGCATTGACAACAACAGCAACTGTTTATTTTTAATTTCCAAAACAACGATAGCTAACTCCTCAATCACATACATCTACTTCAGTTCTGAACAGAATAATAATAATTCTGGTGAATTTATTCACCAGAAAAATATAATTAATAGTACAAATAGCAAATATCCTGATCACAGAGTTCAATTCTTAAGCTGTTTTCAAAAATTGTAAAGAAGAAAAGAGAACTTTCTGTGCTAGAGCTAGCTAGCTAGCTAGCTAGCTAACTAGCCACACACACACACACACACACACACACATACACACACAAACGTGCACACTAACTAACGCAAACAAATAAGAAAGAAAATAAAACAAACTGGTGAGGCTAAATTGTGACAACAGGTTTATATGAATGAAATAAATAATTTAAATATCACAAAACAAAATTGCACTCTCTGTTGGTTATGGATGCTGAGAACACAACATTAGCAACGATGATTGTGAAGAAGAATGAAAAAAAATTTTTACATTTCTCGTATGTACAACGACAAATTAAAGAAGAATGGAAAGAGAAAAAAAAACCAACTGTTTCGATATTAAAATTTCAACATGCCTGTCAAGCATGCTACTCTCGTCTTGTTGTAAATTTAACCACAACATGAAGAAGAGGTAAAAGAATGTCAAAATGAAATAAATAAATTTCCTCTCCACATCCCTTCTTCCAGAAACACAACAAACAAACAAACAAACAAACAAACAAACATTGAGCAAGCGGCACATATACAACTGACTTCCTGTAATGCGTAGCTTAACTCAGTGTAAAGTTGAGCAGCAAAATAGTGTACGGTGCATTGAAATTGAATATTATTCTCTCTGTCAACCAGTGTCAATTAAACATACATTGCGTGATATTGAACGTGATATGCCAACGTTCCTCAGTTCAGTTTGAAAAACATGATGCACCGTAAAAATAAAAGAAGAAGAAGAAGATGATGATGATGATGAAGATGAAGAAGAGAAATCAGCCTACGCAACAATCACATGCATAAGTTGCTTTTTCAAAAATACAATCATCTCTGAACAGAAGAAAGCTTGAATTTCACCTCCGCGCGTAGGGGAATAATTTTACACGCAAAATTGCAAACAATCACTGTTTATTCAAAAGTTAAACATTGCTACTTTGTTAACCAATGACCAACAACAAAAATACACCGCATTATTGATGTGCAAAAGTCGATGAAAGCTTATTGTTGCCCGTCAAACTATCAAAATAATAATAATAACAATTCTAAGCAAAGAAAATCATATTGAACAAATGATTCACATTAATAATAATAATAATAATAATAATAATAATAATAATAATAAATAAAACTTGGTCAATTGTTATGTGAGAAATAAATCATCAAAAATGATAATAACCTCCATTCAGCACACTGTGTTGAGCTTCAATTCTCGACTATATCACCAACTGGTGAAATATTTAGCAAAAAAAATAAAATAATCAAAAGTAACTAATACAAATGAAACAAAAACGAAAAGAACATCTGCATCAACCAACGCCTTGAACTGAAAGATGAATGAATGAAAATATAAATAAAAAAAATTCTAGGATCCTGCTGCTTGGAATAAAAAGCAAGAATAAATGCATTTTGAATAAATGATCCGTGTACGGTGTGTGGAAGTTATCATGCAAATGAAACATAAGAACGAAATATACATAAGAAGAAGAAAAACATCCGGATCATGATGAAAGCAACCAACGCTATAGTATCCTTTTTTCAATTGTTTTTCTAATTTCATGATTCATCTGGTGAGCATTGATGAGTGAATAGAATTGAAAAATTAAAATTGCATCAAAAAAATAAATTTTGAAAAACATTTGTGCCCTGTCTAAAAGCACCACCTAGAAGCTGGTTGTGTTTCATTTTCCCAACCAAACCAGGAAGCTGGAAGCACAATGGCGAACAAATTTTTTTCTCCAAAAAAAATCAAAGACAAACAAACAAACAAACAAACAAACAAGCATAAAAAAGCGGAAGAAGAATGGATAAATTGAAAAAAAATAATAAATTAAATAAATATTTTTAAAAAATGTTATCTAATTGTTTCACCGCTGAATAAAACTATTCAAAAAAGAAATGAACAAATTATCTAACAACCAGTTGCAGTAGCATAAACAAAAAATATCAAAATTTGTTTATTCCGCTTATGCAAGTTTCATAATTTCAACTGAAAATAGTAAATAATAATAATAATGATAATAATAATCATACAAGTGACAACAGTGGTGTGGCAAAATAACCGTCGGCCCGTTGTGCAATTCAAATAGTGATCGCCTCTAATTGCGATGGACAATGAGTGTAACAAGCTTGTCCAAGCAAGCTGACGGCTTACAAAATCAATCTCGTCCGTCGCGATTTTTATGTGCTTCACAAGCAAATTAAAAGACAAGAAAGATTGAAAAATAGCCTGTGCTTTGCCTACATCTCATAGTACATTGCTCAAGTTGTAAAACCGATTACATTTACATCGGCACCATTACATACATACATATGAAATATGTCTGTAGAAGAAGCAAATTAGCAAAAAAAAGGTTTAAATGGAAGAGATTATTTTCAATAAGTTGCAAAATAAGCAAATTTGTCATGAAGAAGAAGAATTAATTGCAAGTGTAATTTAGTATGATAAAAAAGAAAAATGAGAAAATCAAAAAAACCATCCAACAATTATTTAAGAATAAATATGAATAATAATTATAATAGTTTTATTTTAAAAACAATTAATTAATGAATTAATCTTACATTTGAATTGGCAGTTTCGACTTGATTTGGCCACACTGATGAGAAAGTGAGAGAGAGAGAGAGAGAGAGAGAGAGAGAGAGAGAGAGAGAGAGAGAGAGAGAGAGAGAGAGAGAGAGAAAAATACCAACCAGGAGGAGTGTTTATTTTTTTGCCAGATTCTGTGACTGTGAAATCCGTCCAAACAAGCTGAACACAGTGAATAAAGGAAAAGATTGTCGTCCTGGAAAACTGAGCGCCGTTTTCAACAACCGCTTCTCAACAACAAATAAAAGCAGCATCGATCGCGCACACATTCAAAAATAAACAATATATCCGAAAAATTGACAACACCCTGTGCTGGCTGGCGTTGACTGAGAAAACATGCCTGGACAAAAGTTGCACTACAATACTACTACAACTGATACTACTGTTACAGAACCTCCTCTGAGCATGCATCATGCGCAACTGAAGTGAAAGAAACAGGAAATTAAAAAAAAACTCTACTCAACAAAAAACAAATTTATGTTCTGTTAATTAATTAATTAATTAATTAATTAAATTAATGTTATTGTATTACTTTTCACATTCACAAGCAATTTTCAACATTAATATCTATATACATGTAAATCAACAACAGTAAATTCAAATCGAAACACTCAAAAAATATGATAAAGCGGTTTTGCTTTTCAACCAACTATCAATAAGCAACACAACACTCAATTTTGCATTTTCAACGCTTACGTAACCCAACCACACACGCACACACACACACACACACACACATACGCTCAAACTTGTTTTGTTCCATTATATATACTGCTACATATATTACATTACATTTATTTATTTATTTTTGTTTACCTCTCATGTACTCTCTCTGGAAAATTTGAAGCAAAGAAATTCTTTTTTAAAAAAAATATGATTTAAAAATTAATATTTAAAAAAATCAGATAAAACGTACGTCGTCAATAGTATCATCATCCTGTGTTAAGCAGAAACTGGCGAAATCGACGAAACTGTCACTGACGTTCAAAGTCACCTTTTCTGCGTCGAACATTTTTCTCTTAAACTCAAAAAAAAGCCGTAATGGAATGCACAGAGATAAAGTGAGCTGAAGAAAATCAAAACAAACAAACAAACAAATAAACAAAGGAAGAAAAATTAATAATAAAAATATGTTATATGTTAACTTTGAGGATGGTGAAAAAAAGAGGTAAAAGAGAAGGCAAACGACGATGATTGCTGCTATGAGATGGCAAATGATGAGATGCTTGCGTGAAATTGCCGCAAATGGTAGAAGAAAAATTGCGCTGCCGTAGTAGTAACAGTGGAAGAGGAAAGAATATGTGATCATCATTGTCAAACGTCGCTATGTACAGCCGTGTGTCAGTAATTAACAGATGCACAAATCAAACGATGCAGCTGGATAATGAGCCTGACTAGAACAACTCTGACACAGGTCAAACGTGACGATGATTAAAACGACGATGACGATCAAGACGACAATGCGCTTCTTCACCTTACACTACTACTACTACTACTACTGCTACTGATGTTATTGTTGTACTTACATCTTCATCTTGTTCGATGTTAATTTAAATAAATACTTAAAAAAAATTATCTCTAATAAACTGCATTTTCAAAAAAATATACACATGTACAAAATAAAAATCACAACCCATGATACTACTACCACTAAGATGAAGCATGATGAAATTTCAAAAAAAAAGAATACAAAAAAACTATAAAAAATGAAACAATTCTTAAATTATGTCGTAGAATATTTTCAAGCAAGAACGGCGTTGCCGTGTCAAGTGACAATCAATAAATCTTTCTAATCAATTTTCACACGCTGACGTATTTTATATACCGGTGGCATGACTTTGTTGTTCTCTTGTACACGTCACTGTCAGAAAAGTGGACGCTCCAAATGATGCGACATTTCTGGTCATCAAACGATAATCAAGTGCAAATGATAATTTTAATTGAAGAAAAATAAAATATAATTTTAAAAAATACCCATCAACAATCCTATGCTAGGCCAAGTAAACATTCATGGTTCACATTTGCATAATGATAATGATTGTTTGAGTAATGGTGTTAGATGGTCTGCCTGTTCGTCCGAAAATCAACATTCACCAACACTGAACCCTACTATCCCCTCCCTCTTGGTAAACAATAAGATAAGATAAAATAAGATAAAGCAAATCATTTCTACCTTTCTCTGATAATCATTTGCATAAGTACACAAAACTGGGAGCATTGTGAACATTGAACATTGAACATATACATATACATACACATATGTGCAGAAAATAATTGTATTGTAAAGAATTTCACAAAAAATTTAAAATTGCCCAACTGATATTCGTCACATTTTGTGGATATAGATGAAGATGAACAAGTGCAAACAATACCTTTTCTCAAATTCTGCATCCAAGCTTTTTGAGGGTTGCTGATAACAATAGCCAGGGGATATTGCCAAAAAGAAGCAAGCAAGCATCAAAAAAAAAAAAAAACAAGAAGACATTTTCCCTTCTTCGATGCTTGAACTAAGTCATAAAACAAAGATCCTGTTTTGTGTACAGAAACAGCAATTTGCAAAAATGGAACAACCGCGGTGCATCAAACAGTCGACGTGAATGCAAATTCAAACCATGAATTATACACATTAGAGCATACACAACAAACAACACACATCGTCCTCGGCATTTTGCGTGAAATGAAAAATTCGATAAATAACAAACGAAAAGTGAAATTAAACAACAATTAAAGAGTGAGTGGAAAATCAATAATTCGTTGCTTTTCAAATGCGACCAAACTTTTATATTCAGTTGTTCAGAAAAAGTTGCCCCTCACAAATCAACTACAACTACTACTGCCAGAGTTCGTTGTATTGTTTACTTGTTGTTTTTTGAGACGTTAAAAAATTAAAATAAACAACAACAACCCAAGAATTATTATTATTAACTGAAGTAAAATTTTTTTAAAAAAAAAACATACTTAGATTATTGCTAACAAAAAATAAAACACAAGCATATATTCAACAACTATAACAACAATAAGTATGAAAATATTCTCAAATATGAAAAAATTAGCTAATTTCTCGACAATGAAGTCAACTTCACGTAGTGTCACAAAATTAACAATTTGTGAATAATATCAAACTATAAAATGGTTTTTGAGTTCTTTTTTTCTGCCCACTACAGAAAACACAGAGCAGTGATCAATCAGTGCAAATTTATATATGAATGAACCCAATTTTTAACGAATAGAAATTCAAATTAATATAAATTTTAAAAAATAAAATTATGAATTATAAATAGCGACGGCAATTTTGTGAATGAAAATTCAAGAAGCCGAGAAATACGGCATGATTCCTACTGTGCACGTTCAGCTTCGGTTAAGTTGGATCATTTTCGCCCAAAGCAACAAACCACTGTCAAATGTAAAAATACATTGCCAAGAGATGTTGAAAATTAAAAACAGGTCAACAGAATCGGACACATACTAGTTGTGGAAAATATTCTGGATATATTAAAATGAATATATTCTCTGTAGAACTGCAATAAATTAAATTTACAAAAAAAAACAGAAATACAACAAATGAATTCTAATTTTCCACACACACACACACACACACACACACACACATAATACATCGATGTATAGATTTATGTATGTAAGTGTGTATGGCAATTTAAATAAAAATAAATAATATCCCAACAAAGAGGATTGATTAGTTAGAACAATAAAAAAATACCCCATCAGAGTTGAAAGTGTCGAACTCGCAGCTAGCCAAGAGCATGCATTATCATCGATCGGTCGTCTGACGACCGACCACGCCCTGCTGTTGTTGCTGCTGCTATACTGTCTGTGGTAGTAGTGGTGATGGTGATGATGATGATGATGATGATGATGATGGTGGTGGTGGTGGTGGTGATGGTAGTGGTGGTGGTGATGCTGTTCATTCTCCACAACCCGACTAGCCGGCCAGTCCGGTCTAAACGTGCTGACTTTGAAAAGCGGAATTTCAAGCTCAATCATCCCGTTTCAACGCTGCATCAATTCATGCATGAAGTTGCTCGTTTGTTCAACTGTTTTTCACAAAGAAGCTTTTTTTTGTCACAAAGCCAAAAACTGCCACTGCCACTACTACCACTACCATCAATGCCCATTGCTGTTAATATTTCGTCACCATTACAAATCAACACCACTAACTATTACTGTTGCCGTTTATTGGGTGCAAGTTTGAACAAACGGCCAGTCACTAATTGAGCACACAATAACAACATCCGCTGGAAAATCATAAGAACTGCAATTTTGGAAGAAAACAATTCTATTCAATTGAAAAATGAATTCACACCACCACATGATGTCAACGACGATGATGCACAACAATATTCCTTTTATCCTTTCATTATGATCAGCAATAATCGAAACTTGTTGAACAAAAATGCTAAATAATAAAATTGATCGGCATTTTAATTCAATCCACTGTCGTGCCAAACGAGTGTTAATCACTTTGTACAAGAGCTTTCATGTAATGCATCTGTATTCTAGTGTATTTTTCACTCCCACTGCTTACAACAATCGATTTCAACATTCTTAAGATATAATTGATTGATATTGTCTTCATCAGACATATAATAAAAAAATTTTTTTCATGTTCTTCTCTTGTATCCCCACTCAATCTTCGCCATGCTCACAACAAACATTATTTGAACAAACAAACAACAAAAAAAAATTAATATCCTTTTTCCTCATTGGAATAAGATTGTTCCCACAAAAATAAAAATTGAAATAATAAAAATTTAATTAAACAACATGAAATGCTCACTCTCTATGCCGTATGCCGTTTTACTGAAGAGAAAAAAGATGAAAACAACAGAAATTGACAAAATGAAAAAGATAAATTCAGTGTTGTCATTATCCTCAAAAATGACGTACACATCATCACCACAACGCAGCCAGGAACACTGCCCAAGCAAGCTCAAGTGCAAACAATATATATACATACTTACATGCATACATACATACTATACTATATATATATATATATATATATATATACTAATAAACAAACAAAAATTCACCACTGCCATTCACAGCTCAAATCAACCAATAAACAAATTGAAAACGCTTTCAATAAATAATAAAAACACAATACAAACAATAACACCAATTCGGAATGTGAAGATCAAAAATTGATAACAATAATTCGATAATAAACAGACAAGCAGACAGACAGATACCAACCATTGCTACCTCTCTCGCTTGGCAATAAATTTATTACAGAAAAAAAATAAATGAATGAATATTAATTATTTGCTTTCATTTGAACAAATTTACACTGGCAAAGAAATAAAATAAACAAAAATCACTTTCACTGCGTTCAATTTGTTTACTCATTTTATTTTATTACCTTCCTGTTTTTCTATTTCAACATCAATGACATAATTGAAGCTAAGTCGTACTGTTTTTATTCTTTTCCTGCCTCTCGTGTTTGCTTCATTGAATTTTGAAAAATTTTACAAAAATTATTACACATTAATACATATTATGATTGTATATTGAAGTGGAAAAGCAAAAAAAAAAGAAAAAGAAGAATTTTTCTTTAAACCAATCTACCTGACTATCACTTTTCCAACAACAACAACAACAACAACAAATGATAGATAATATGTCTTTTTCTCATTGCCTAACGTGTGATGTCATTAAATAAAAAAATTAAAAAGAAAAGAAAAACTGAAACAGATTCATGAGAAAAAAGAAAACTGTGCAAATTAAAAATTGAATAACGAATCTTATTAAATATGCACATCATCGTGATCATCATCGTCAAGCAGAAACTGCAGCTAGTTTTCATCAACTCACCGGATAAATTATGAAACAACAACAACAACAACAAAAATACAGTATTGCATATTGCATGCACAACAAATAAATATCCGTCAAAATTGATCACGATCACTGAAAAAATAATACTTTTTTTGCATGAGAAAGTTAATCGACCGAGTGAACAGAGAAAAGTCAATGTTTGAAAGTTGTTGTTGACAAGGGCAAATCGATGACAAACAAGCACAATTCCCCAAGGTTGAAAATGCAAATTAAAAAAAAAAGAAAAGCAAAAAACTACAAAGCTGCACACGAGACCAATAAGCTAATGAACCTCATTCAATGTTTCTTTCTCCGTCTTGTATTCTTGCTTTGAAATATAAATAAAAAAACACCATCCGAACAAGCCATCCTCTATATCTACATCTGCATATATAATCCACGCAGAAATTATCGATTCTGACCACTACTTTTCATCACTTATTATTCATTCACTCAATCAATCACCACGTTCAACCACAACAACAACAACAACAACAACAATAGCTAATAATACAAAAAATTAATATAGAAACAAAAGCTCACCTGAATTTTATTAAAATTTTTTTACCAATTTTCAACAATTCTGAAGAAAATTCATTAATGACTCTAATGATTTTTTCCTCTTCTTCTTCTTCTTCTTCTTCTTCTTCACAACACACTTTGTCAACAACAAGCTGTTGAATGATTATTATTATTATTATTATTATTATTACTATTATTGTTGTTGTTGTTGATGGTGGTGATGATTAGTTTTTTTCTCTTAAAAACAATCAAAACACAATGCAAGAAAAAAACAATTACAACCAACCACCCAACAAACAAATAAGAAAGAAGAACGGTGAACTTCACTGGGCAAAGTGCCAACGAAAAACAACAACAATCCAGTTTCAGATGAAATACTACTCGCTGCTTGGTGGCGACGAACACAAGCAGCTTCGTCCAATAAACAACAAACAAACAAACAAACAAACAAACAACAACCATCAGTGGACTAGTTGTAAGATGAAGAAAATTGTTTACAAAATGGGTGAAGAGTTCAAAAGAAAATAATAAACAAATGATCAATAGAAAAGTTGGAAAATATTTACCAATTTCACAAAAATGAAAATGAAAAATGAAAATCACAAATTGAAATCGTCATAAATAAATTCACAATTTCAAAATTGATTTGAAAATTAATTTTTCAAACAATGAGAAAAACTAACTTGTCTTGAAAAGAGAACGACCAAACAAACAACCAAGTTCACTTACCAATTGCAATTGATATTAAATGTAAATATTTTTTTGCTTTCATGCTAATTTATATATAACAGTAGCAAGATAATTTTTAATAAAATAAAAAAAATATCCACAGACAAAGCATGCTGTTTTGCAAAAACAAACGATCAGTTGTTGTTGTTGTTGTTGAAAATTAAAAAACCAAGCATTTCAAATGAACACAAATGATAAAAATTAAACATGCCAGCCGCAGTTGATCAAAATATCTCAGCTGTTGATTAGTTTTAATTTAAGAAAAATAAATGCCTGCATATATATGCATGCATTGATGTAGATATGCATACAATTCAAAGCTAATTATTATTGTCCTCTGGGCTTTTAAATTTGAATCGATTTTCGCGCCTATTGAAAATGCCAACAAAGTCTGTGCATTCGTTTTTCCCTCTCCTGTACAAATTGGCTAAAATGACGTCGAATATTCGCTTTCGAATTTCACCAATCGCATACAACTTCATCCTTACTGCATTAAAAATAATGTGAATCCACTCATTATCACCACAAATGACAGCCACATTTTCAAGTGAAAAAATAAAAAATAAAAAATAAATAAATAGATATATATATATATATATATATATATATAAATCTATATAAATAGATATAAATAGATATATATATATATATAAATCTATATAAATAGATATATAGATATATATATATATTGTTGGATAACTTTTAAATAAAAAGAATAAACCAAATTCATCTTTAATCGGGTTCATACCGTTTCACCATTGGTCAATTCAATATCCTCCACATAACCTTCTGACATAACGAATGATCAAAATTGTTAAATCTATCCAATCACCAATAATTATAATAATACTAATAGTACACTGTTGAAATGGTTCATTGATTCATTAGTGTAACGTGAATTTTGTGTTCACTCATTCATCAAAAGAACATAAATACAAATAGTAACAAACCATACATGTGTGCATTTTAAAAAAAAAGCACGCTTTGGCTAACGATGATTCGAAGCAGAACTGAATATCACTGTTGTATGAAGATAACAATTGTTTGCTTTTGACCATGTATATTGTTATTTGTTCAGCTTTAAACGAACAGTATGTGCTGGAAATCTGCGATGAACTCACTGCGATGAGCAATTCACTAACTCAGACACCATCTCAGGCTGTGTTCGACGAAAAACAAAGCAAACACAGGTTTCCCCCTCCCTCTCACAAATTTATCCGCATTATACGGCAATTTCACCATTCTCGACCAGACCAATATTAGCTGTACAAATTGGACAGTTGGAATGATTATCTCATTTTTACATCACAAACATCAGCATCATCAAGTCAGCTACATGAGGATAGGGGAAAATAACAAAACTGACGTCAGAATTACACAACTAACCTACCCAACAGCCGATGATAACGACAAACTTATTCTCCAATATTTCTAAGCAGTAAAACAACTGCACACAAAATAAACATATTCTCTATCTGAATTTATATTACTGAACCGTAATTTGTTGATTTAATTGTTCGTTAATGTTGCGTTGTCTAATTAATTCTGCTTTATCAATACTTTTGCACTTTGGACGTTCACAACACTAGTGACTGGAATTCGACTAAAATGTTCAACAAATTTTCTCTGTTTGTTCACATTTCAAATGCACCAATCAAAGCCAACAACCATCGAGCATACATCAAATTTGAACATCAATCACCGTTTCAAATAGTGTATCATCGTATACAGTGTAACGTGCGACTTCAGTTCATTTGAACTGAACTAGCCACAATTCACAACTTTCTTACTCGGTTTTCCACAATGCTGGTTTTCTTTTTGTTTCTTGCATTTCATTAAATAATAATACATAATACAAGACGAAACTATCGTTCCGCTAAAATTCAATTACAACACCCTCAAGCAGATGCATCCTCTGTGCTGAATGTTATTTGAAAAATAAATATTTAATTTACCAAAATGGAAGAAATATTCAAATTAAATAGAAAACCTTTTGCATTTACATGAACCTTCTAATCTACCTTGAAGAGTAAAACTCAAATCAAACCATCAACACATACGCAGACAAGTGTAAAAAGGTGTAACCATAAATTGAAATTAAAAATACCATAGAGCATTTCATATAGATGATGAAAAGTATGAATGGAAAAAGAAATGTGAAAATAAAACATTACTTACCAAATCAAAGTCGAGAGAGGTACAATCGGCCAGACGCTGTTGCAACTCGGATATATGACGACTGTCGCCATTTTTTCTGCTTTTTTCTTCTTGCAACGGCGGTTTATCCTTAAAACAATCAAAAATGATAATTCACCAAATATAATTTTAAAAGTATAATAAGTATATTGAACTTTGAGTAAATAAATTTATTAAAATTCACTCTGACGAAATGCTACTATGCAGCATTCGCGAGATATCAGATGATAAACTATGCATCTCGCAAAATTGCATGCATGCAGAAAAGATGACGTGAATAAAAAACAAAAACAACAACAACAACAAACAATGCGCTGTTGCATTTATGATTTGATGCTAGTTTATAAAAATTCCCCTGCCAAAAGCGACATGCCTCTCACAAGTGCTGTCGGCAAATGCTTGACGCACAACTGCTCAATCCAAGATGACAATGCAGAATATGAAAGCGTCAAAACAAACATTCAAACCCAACCGCAAGCGAAAAGCTGAATTCAAAGTAACGCCGATAGAACGACAAATCTCTCCGATTGTACGTTGCATTTATTTATATATATATATATATATTTATTTATATATATTATATTTGTATGCCTATATGCATGTACGTATGTATGCATGGATGGATAGAGAGGCATGCATGCATGCATAGATGTATAAATAAATAAATAAATAAATAAATGCTAACTTAAACAAGCCTACTGAATGGAAAATAAGAATCAATAAGTGCGATAACTGCAAAGCTGCTTTTTAAAAAATTGCAAGCCGCCATGTCCCGCCGGCCGTCGGCCGTTTGATTATTCGCTGGGCAAAGCATAATATGCTGCTCTATGTAAGAAGTCCCGTAAACACACAGAACGCAGTGCAGATCGATAATTTGAGCAAACATTGAACAACTACGCATTCTACCTATTGTCGAACTTGTTTCATTGTCTTCACTTACATCCTGTCAATTGCTCGACCCCTCATAATTGCAATTTCAGTCGACAATTTTCAAACAACGTTCCGTTCAAAATGATCAAAAAAATAATAATAAAATAGTACAAATTCAAAACTATTTTATCAGAAGCGAAAAAGCTGACTTCTCTTCTCAAATCTCAGCAATAACTTTAACTTACAAATATGAAATATGAGCATTGAAAAAATGCCCTTCTTCCATAAAACATTTTTTTCAAATAAAAGTAGCCGTTAAAACTGTTCATAATATTCTTTTGAAGAAAAATCCTTGAAGTATCTGCATTATAATTGAAAGAATTTTCATAATAAATTTCCAATAAAAAAGAATTTTCCGCGTATTTAAATGCAATAAGCATACTGTATCATACCACCTGAACATCAATATAATTATGAAAGTTTTGATAAAATGTTATTATGTATAACGTTGTAAATTGCTTAAATAAAAATTTTACAATTCCTTAAATAGGCAAGCCTAAAAAAGGAAAATAAAGAAAACCGATACGTGTTATAAATGTACCGATACCGATATATGCGATGCTATAAAGTTCCTTAATTAATTTAAATAATGTGTGATGACAAAATTTATTTCAGATTAAAAAAAACGAAACTGAGAATTACTGATTTTAATAATAATCAATTAGTAAAACTGCTGCGCTGACTTTCATCGGCTGATTGAAAGCAAAAAAACCAAAGAATTGAACGTAGTCGCGCAATTTCAAGATTAGATATTCATCCCAATTAAATTAATTCATAATACTCGTACTGCACGTAAGCTGAGCTGAAGCAAAATCATAACTGCGTGTGAAAGTGAATAGTTAAAAGAGGGGGAGGGAGAGAGAAGAGAAGAAAGAGAAAGAGCGAGAGGGAGGGAGGGAGAAGGAGGAGGAGAAGATGCAAAGGGGCAGGGAGGAGAGAAAAAGAGAGGTAGAAGAAGGAGAGGAAGAGGGTGAAGATGTATTGCATTGCGTAGTAAAAGATTAAAATTTTTCGTCGCGTGACTGAAGAAAAAATTGAAAAAATGCTTAGCTTGATTTAAAAAAAATCGTTATTAAACGTAGCTAAACAAGTCAGAAAAGCTGAAAAAAATCATCGATCATCGTCACCACACAGTTAATAATCAACTTTTGTCGGTCCTCTCTTGCAGAGGACTTATCAACGTGTTATAACCGACGTGGAACGCGTTTACATGTAATTCACAACTTCACGAGCTTCGATTTTCCACTGTTTCCACATTAAGCAAGCATTCCTTTCTTGACGCTGCATCCGATTCCCAAACGTCCAATCAATCATTGCAAACTGCTTCACTTTCCCCGCCCTTTTTGCTCACTCTCGCTTCAAAAGCAACAGGTAGGCATTTTTATATATTCACAAAATAAATATACACTATATATATATATATATATATATAATTTTCATATCTTTTTAATGGCAGAAAAGCCGTGGAAATTTATTTTCACTTTTGAAATTCCATCCCAAAACCACAAAACACCACTAACTTCAAACGTTAACACCAATGGTCGTCAGTCCACCTTTTATAATCTATTTTTCGCTTGAATTAAGCAACAACAATAATGATGCAGAAATGACAATGTGAACAATCGATGTGCTTCGTTTACACAAAGCTAATTAACAAGGATAAAAATTTTCGCATCTGCTATTGAATGCACAAGCCATTTTAGCAAAATTCAACACTGAACTTGTTTATTAATTACACAACATTACGCAAATGCATTCACTGCCTTGTGAATTGACAAAAAAAAGAGAAAGTTTTTTTTTCATTTTCCAATTCAACTTTCTTTCATTCATTCATAATAATAATAATTATTATTATTGTCAACAGTGTAGTAATGATGAATTCTGTATCTAATAAAATTATCTTGAATTACAAAATAAATAATGCATATAAAAAGTTAAAATGAATGGCGCATTTTATTAGCGATGAATTGAAATGCTACACTGAATGGATACACTTATAAATGGATACAACATTTTCCCATTAACACACAATGGTGGCAGTATTGTTTTCTCTTATTATAATTATTGTTGTTCGCCCAGACGCTGCTGTAATTAGAAGACCGTCTAGACAGTTGACAATTGAGGGGGAGAGAGAGGCAAAACCATCCGGTCAATGCAAGTGGAGAAGTAAGCAATGGCGCACCTGCTCATCCAAGCAAAAAAAGCTGCTGACCTTTGGCTGGTTGTAGTGGTTGCGTAATTTAGGTCACTGACGTGATCCAGACGAGGTCAATGTTGTTTTTCCCCTGATTTCCGTCAGCGTAAACCAACAACCATCTAACCATCTAATAAACCAACCTACCCTACCTACTGACTATCTGAATTCATAACAACTCTCTCTATGTGACCATGTGGGAAAATGCCAGTGTATGGGGTTGATTTTCCCAAATATATGCATAATGGAAAACAACGATTACAGTAATAACGACAACAAAGTAAACAACCATAACTATCAACACTGAACTATTAAAATGGTAAGAAAATTATCAACTAGGTCGGTAGCATGGCGGTGGTGATGCTTGCATGTGCAGAACCATCAAATTACACGACTACAATTGATTTTACACAAACTTGAATAGTAGAGTAGATGGATAAATAAAATTGTTTAACAGATAACTCAGGAAAATGGATATTTTTGATGAAACAAAAAGATAGAGATGAAATAATAATAATAATAATAATAATAATAATAATAATAAAATAACAAATTATCTTTTAGTCAAATAAAAAACAGTATTTTTATATCATCCCCCGTGCAGAGAAATTACAGAAAAGCGTGCAATAAAGAAACACAAAATACACATTGCACATTCGCCAAATGCAAAGAATTGCAAAATTCAACCAATATTAATTATTGAAATAAAAGGTATGAAATAGAAGAAATGAAGTGTGGTCGGCTGATTTTTCTCACCTTATCTGACCATGTTTTTTCGCTCATTTCAGCTACATCACAACAAATCATTATTATATTAAAAATTATGATTCAGAAAATTTCACGATCGTGGCTAGATAAGACGAAATGGACGAAAACAGAAAAACAACTGTTTCACTTGGCACTATTGACAATAAGACATGACGAAGCTTTGTTTTCATTGGCCCAAAAATGTTGTTTATGCATCCATCCCGACCTGGAGGTCAGGCAGAAAACCAATCCCAGAAGGATACAACATGCATGGATGAGCCAGACCAAGAAAAAAGATTATGCAAAAAAACAATACTACGGGAATGAGCCGGGAAACAGCAGGCAGGCTTCATTCTGGGAAAATCAAACACCGCTTGACCGCATAAGACATGCCGACGAAAGATGCCACGCAACAAGGAAGAAACAATAAGGTCAATGACCTCTGGTTCTCTTCAAATATCAGAGGGGTCCGTTCTCATAAGCATGCATCAATAAAAAATTGTTTACCAATGAATTGGCTTAATATTATCATAGCTCTATTTTTTGCCCAATTCATTAAAATCCTACAGTTTTCCAACGACTGATGCCCAACTACTAGAAACTGAATATATTATAGAAAACAAAAAGAAAATAAACAACAATAATTCAACAAACAAACAAACAAATGAGTATATATATATATATGTGTGTGTGTGTGCGTGAATGAAAGCTTTTCAAAAACAAAACTGCCAACTAATCCATTGTCATATGTACAATCTTATCAACTGATCACATCTTGATCCAATTTGTTTAATAGAAAATTCATTTGTTGATAAGAAAATTAAGCTAATTAACAATACTGTGGCTAATAATTGCCGAAAAAAAGAAGAATTCCGATTTAACTGTAAACAGGTGGAGCAAGCTGAGAAAAGCAACCAACTGCAATTGTGTTTGAACTGTGTTGAAAATAGTGCATCATGCTGAGATTTAGCTAAAACAATGCCTTGCAACATAAATGCTCAAAGTTGTTTTCAAGCTCTAAATATCATTCAAAACAATCAAAGTGATTAAAAAATACAACACACAAAACGTTGAATAACATTCACTGATAACAAAATATTTATTGCAAATATTAAAAATTCTGACAACATACTCCAGATTGCATCAACCTTTGATTATTCTAGATATATGTATGAATGATTTTGCATTCTGTGAAGAGAAATGGAAGGAGAATAACCATATCTATATATATCGACTAATGAAAAAGATGAAAATTTAAAAAGTGTTACACAGCATATGAATGATGAACAAAGTGATCGATCATAGTAAATTAAGAGAAAACAATGCTTTTAATATAGAAAAGATTATTTTTACCTTTGCTTTAAAAATAAGAACAAGAAAACTGAAGAAATCAAAACTGATAAGAAACGTAAGTACTGACGATCTCAATGAAAAAACAACACAACGTCAACGTTGTAGTGTGAGAGCTGTGTTCACGAGTGGACGTGTATGTCTGCAACATTAGCAGTGTCCACAATAACAACAACAACAACAACAAGCCAACGACAACAACAACAACAACGACAACAACAACAACAACAACAACAACAGATCAATTCTCAACCACAGACGGTGACCGAGAAATGTCGCACGCCGGATTCAGACGATTACGAACATCAGTAAACACACAGCAATGTGTAAACAAGTTTATATACAACGCTTTAATGGTGGTGATCGACTCCCACTGCCCTAGCAAGCCTAAGCCGAATTGAAACCGCACCCGTCAGCGTTAATGAGACGCCGGAAGCTAGCAAGACAAACAACACAACAAGCAAGCCATATATATAGCATATATAGTGAAGTGTAGTACAGCCGCAGAGGGCCTTCCTTCTCAATCAACAATGATCGATCGATCTGTTTTCGGTTTAAGCAAAAGACCGAAGCTTCAAACAGCTGGCACCAGTGAAACGCCTCAAAGTGCCATCAAATCTCAATAATCGTTTACAACAAACAACTTCACCCCTAGAATTAATATGTGCACCAGTTTTTCATGTCATCTTTTCACGCTGCCATTTTGCAGAAATGTGCAATTGTTGTGCAACAAGATATCTGTGGAAGCAAACGTAAACCAACTGAAAAGCATATCTATTATTATTTTATTTGAATATATTCTTCATTAGCAATCGTCGAATGAATGAATGAAGCGTTGAAGCTATTCAAAATTGCAGCAACGAAATTATTTATCATTTTTTTGCTTGTTAATTTTTACATTTCAAATATTTGAACACCAAAAAAAAGAAAACAAACTGCTGCTAACCACAGATGAACTTCCTTCTTCTGTTTGTCGTCAATAAGTAAGTAAATGAATAAACCTTGAAACCGCAGAAATAAACATCACAATCGTATACAAAGAAAATTAAAATACACCCCATCTCTATTGCTATAAAATAATAAGAGAAAGAGAAATAATGAAACTTTAAATTTTACAATAACCTCTAATCCCAATACCGACATACTAGTTCACCTTAAATGACCTTATTGGTGTGATCATTATATTATCGTAAAAATGACATTCCATATACTACTACCTATGTGGCTATGTGACTTCTTCATCACCATGAAAAACATACTTGCAATAATTTGATATGCAATATGTGTTTATTTTGTTTATAAATCCAGCATATTTACATTTTCAACATGGGTAAATGTCACTTTTATGTGATTGTTTTATTAGCTATCTGCCGCTTGATCAACAATGTCATTACCTGTAATTCACTACTTGATCAAAAAGAAAACCAAAAACTGTGACCAACAAAAAACTACAAAATGAAGAAGAACAGAGAAATAAAAACTTTAACAGACAAATAGATGATGCAGCTGGTATGAGTTACAAAATACGTTATGCTGATAGATCCAAAAAATGATAATACATCCGCAGATTCATTTATTCATTTGGCTGAAGTTATTCATTTTCCGCTATTTATTAATATATTTCACAAAGCATTTATTTACGGCTGAGAAAAATCTTCCAGTGTGCCATGTTAAATTTGAAAATAATTTTCAAGAAAGTTTCAGAAAGTTTTCATCCATTTCACTCAAACTGCTACACTGTAAAAGAATGCCATGTTGAAAAATGTGCCGCAAATAAAAAGGAAAAATTGGAACAATAAAATTGAAATAAAATAAGAAATATTAATATTACATTTATATATATATACGTATATAGCATGAACAAAACTACTCTGCCTTACCAAACCCGTTAAAAATAACAGAATATAATTTCCAGTGAACAACAAATTTGGTTCAATAGTTCAATTTTATCGATCAATTGATTTGTTTGATGCAGATTTTTAACAAATCAAGCATAATTCAACACTGGCATAAAAATAAAATAATAATAATAATAATAATAATTATTATTATTATTATTATTATTATTATTAATATGAGTAGTAATGAATTTTTGATTTCAGAAAAAGCAACAATAATCTCCAGTTGTTTATGAAATAAACATCTGACTCAAATGAAAAGCCTGCGAAAGAAAAAATAAGAAAACAAACCATGAATCATTAAGAAAGCGTGTTGATGGTTGATATCACAACCAAATTGTCACACAACTGAAAACTTGCATTTTCAAAATCTATGAGACGAGTGCAATTTACTCTTTTTCAATCGATTGCGTGTACAGCTGCCGTAGAAGTCAATAAACGCTTTTCAAAATTGACAGCAAAAAGTGATAAACATGGCAACGAAAGAAAAAAGAAAGAAAAAACCACATATATCATATGCAGATATAGATATACATACATATATATGTACGTATGTATATATACATGCACGCACAAGAACACAGATACACACATACACACACATACACATAGATAATATAGATTTATATATATATTCATAAATATACATGTATATATATATGATACACATGTATGTATGTATGAAGATGCATGTAGAAAAAAATGAATTAAGAATAACAAACCATGAACAATAGTAAGAAGAGCTTCACTTCTGTACAGAACGATAAAAGGGAAGATTCGCTCTGGCCGTTTTCTTGCCAATTCACTGCCGATCAAACGAAACATTTTTAAGCCAGAGTGTCATTTTCAAATCAATAAGCGAACATAGAAACAAGTAAACAAAGTTGTTTCTGCGTAAGCTGCCGCATCAAGCAACAAAATTAGCCTCCTCCCTCTGCGGCAAGGGAACCGTCATAAATATGACATCATAAAGTCCAAAAATTTTGACCGGCAAAAGCATAAGACAAAAGAAGAAAAAAAAATAGTGGACACTAGTCAGTGGAAAAATATTCACAAATGAATTTCCTCAGTTCAATCACTTTCACCATTTTGATCATTGCTTCAACATACCCACCCAATGTGATGGTGAGTCTGTTCTGAAGTTTTGTTTCTTTTTCCATGCATAAATAAATCAATTATTGAACATTATTCATAATTCAAATTTTTTTAAAAAAAGTAAATTAAAAAATGCTGGAAAACTGAAGCTTTTGAAAAGAAAGCTCTATTCATTAAAAGTACAATTGAAGCAATTTCATTCACTTCAACTTCCCATTCATGGAAAACACGTTCGACTGTAATAATTGTCCATTTTCCAACTCCAGACAGCTGGACTAAACTTCTCGTCACCAGTCAAGAAGGAAAAGCGTTTTCATGAAAAAGAAAACTTGCAAGAACAAAACCACTTTTCTCTTGCTACCTGATTGCTACTCTGTTCAATAAAAGTGCCGAGTTTTAAAATGGACATTTTCACAAATTCATTAAATTTTTTTGAAAATTCTAAGAATAATTTAAAAATTTTTAGAGAACAACGATTAATCATTACATGAACAACTTCCCACTGTACAACCCATCACCACGTGCATAATGATCGTTCTAAGAAATTGAACGTCATCCTAAGTCGACCCTAGCGGCAAAGCAGATTATATTTGTATGCAATGAAATACAAAAAATATTTTCATATCACGTAGAACAGTTGTCATTTAACAACTTCTTTCTCTCAATAAACCTGATGACAAAATAACACATCCCATGTTGCAAACTGTATGAAAGAAAAAAGAAATATACAATTTCATAAGTATTCATTATATGAATTGTAATAAATCGAAATAAATTGCAAAAAAAAAACAAGAAATCTTTGATCTATTCACAGCTACGCATGATAAAAGAGTACGTACTTGACAACTCTGTTTAGCAGAAGTGCAATGATCATCATCTTCGCCATTTATTTCTAGATTAATTCTCTCATCCTGCGCATCACGTTTTCTCACTCGCCTACTCAATTTGATAGTAGCCGTAGATCGTCGTCGACTTGTCATTAATTATTATTTTTTTATAATTTTGTCAAAAGCTGTTTCGATGAAATAAATTCAAATTTTCTTTCTAACCACAAACAAACAAGTAATCAAATTATGCTGAATTAAAATGTTCAAAAAACAAAATTCCTTCATTGACTCGTAAGCAGAGGAAAAAATCTGAGAAAGAGAAAACAATGGAATAAATACAGTTGGTATAAAGCACGCTTTGAAAAGTGCCTCTCTGTCACTCTGTATTTGTATGGATGAGAGATTTTTTGTTTTTCCTGTTGTCAACGACGCAAAACTGCTTGTTGTTGTTGTTGTTGTTTGACGCGTAAACAACAAGCATCCCAAAACCAAAGCGCCACACTTATTAGTCCCTGTCGACAGTCCTAGTCAGCTGTTCTTTGTGATCGCGCCCAATGCCTAGGCGACGCTGCTAACAGGCGTGGCAGAATCAATGAAAGCGCGTTTTAATTATGAAAATTCTTGTCAATACTCTCCTCCACACGTCAATAAAGCATCCACATCCAACCACCACTCACCACCTTGCGTAAAGAATCATTTTTTTCAAAAAAATCCCTCCCGGCAACTATTCTTTTTTTTGGCTATTTGCTTTTGCCATTTCATACCGTAGAAATTTCATACCTTTGAATCAATATGCATAATATGCCACAACACACTCTGTAGAAAAACAAACCACCTTGTGAGTGAATTTACATAAAACAACAACATTTATCATTATTAAGCAGGATAAATAATATAATATTTAAACATTCACTCAATCTCCTGGAATTCATCTATATTTCAGAAGCAGTAGTCAACAATTAAAAAAAATTACAATTTTTTTGGTAAAACAAGAAGGTAAGAAGAGAAAGAAACCAAATTTAAAAAGGTAGAAGAGAAAAGCCAAAAACAATTCGAGCTGAAGTAGGCCTGCTCAATACTTTCTTATACCTTGAACTGAACAATTACTCCAAAATATTCACATATGCAAATTATGACATAACTGCTATTATATTTGAAAATTTTATTCTTAAATTATTAATTTTCTGTGATAAAAGTAAAAAAAAAGTAAAAATCATACCTACAGATATGACAACAAACCCATACATGATCATATATATTCAAGATGTTCATATGAATAATTGCAAAAAATAATAAAATTAGCATCACTAGTTGATATCAATATTTAAACTCCACCATCTAAAATTAATTAATCAAATAAAAAATAACAACTGCTGCTTTCCATTCAGAATTTGAAAATATAAAAAAAGCTTATGATTAAACAAATTCAACTATGCTCAATACTGCAGTGTGTGCATTGTAGATGATCATATATTGTTCTGCGTATGATAAAATATTTAAAATAACAAAAGCAAAGTAAAACCTTGCATTACTAAACACTAAAAAACAGAAAATAAAAAGAAGATGTGAAGATTCCATTCCAGTTGCACCAGTGTGCCTTATTATGAAAGCTATTTGGATATTCAACAAATTGGAAAACATACACACATACAAGATAATACAATAGTCAATTTTGATTACGCCACCAATGGAGAAAATATTTTTAAAAATTCTAATAAATAAATTTGGACAATAATTTCTGGCAAGAAATTAAAGCATGTAATTTGAAAATAAAACAATATAAATAGATCATACATTATTGTAGGTGTCTTTATCCATAAACAGTCGTCAGTCAAAGGAACATCGCTTCGTCTTCAAATGCAAATAAAAAGTAAAACTCTTATCTCCATACAGACGGAAAGCAAGTGAGAAACGTGCTCACCCTTGGCAGAACATTGATAAACACATAAGTGAATAGAAAACGTGTTCATTATCCATTTGCATGCAAATTTATTAATCAAAAATTAATCGCCTGAGAAGATATTAAAATTATGCACGAACAAACACGCGCCTGTTGTAAACACAGAATGTAAATCTGTTGTTGGAAAAAAATTTTCTCTTACAACCAAAAAAGAAAGAAAAATATCTTTCGCTATTCACCACATTAAATAATCAATGAGTGACAATGCTTAAATTTGAACAACAGTGAAAATCAGAAAAAAGCAGTGGTGTGACGACAATTAGAGTAATGAAATGTAACAATCGCCAATAAAGCTTAAATAACGCTATTATCTAATGTAAATATTGCACTTGCAGGAAATCTATTGTGAAACAATAAGGAAGAAGAGACCAACTAAACAAAATGCACAACAACTATAAACACGAACAACAATTGCCTCGCCTGATATCAATCATAAAGCAAATGAAATATATATATATATTTGCATAATGAATGAATATAACTTTCTGCTTGTTTGTTTAAAAGCCTTTTTCTTCAATTATGGAAAATATCATCTTAAAATTACAATTACATGCTTGCAACAATTAAACAGCATTTATAGCACAGAGTTAACTTTTAGCTAATAATCAATGTAATATTTTGTAAATTGTAAATGGTTAAATTGTCATCAATGTCCGTTTAGCATTTCATTGCTCTTCACTTGACATTCCATGCAGTCATAAATTCTACAAAAATTGAACATTTGTTTCATTGTTTGTTATTTTTGAAATTCTCCACATTTCCAACAAACAACACGCTCAAAGCTTCAATTTCATGGTGTTGAAATAAATATATGTATATTATTCAACTGTGTCACTGTGTATCGTCATTGGTCGAAGCAATCAAAAATTGATATTGAACGTCGATGAGCATGGTAAAGCAGAAAGCATTGTAAAATTGAAAAATATGACCCAGTTGAA
Source organism: Trichinella pseudospiralis (assembly GCA_001447645.1). Lineage (NCBI taxonomy): Eukaryota > Metazoa > Nematoda > Enoplea > Trichinellida > Trichinellidae > Trichinella > Trichinella pseudospiralis. The sequence goes on along the minus strand of JYDV01000009.1, from coordinate 585,685 downwards.
GTAAGCTTTTCAGGGTCAAAGGTGCAAGAGAGCTTTGATTATCATTATTGCAAGTATTGCAACAAGCAAACTGCAACAACCAGTAATCGGTTACCAGTTTCCGCCAACAGCTTGCTTGACAAGCAAGCCAGCAATAGCATTCGCAACTGGCTTCACTTTTCGTCAACATTAATAGTAATATAAAATATTTTCACATCAACTTTACAACCCGATTCGACCTTAAGTTCGTTCCTTTCACGCTTGTATAATCATCACGTTGTCTGCTAGCAACATAAACAAGAAAAAGACAAGGTCGCTTTTAGCAACCAATACAAGCTTTTGTCATGCATCTCTGAAAAGCTGATGATGATGATGATGAAGACGACGATGACTGTCGAGAACTGCTACTGTCGAGGTTACTTTTCCCGTGAGAGAGCTTCATGCAATTGCAGCCGACATCCACAAACATCTGCCAAACGCACCCACTCTGCATCTCGGTGCTAGGCAAATAAAAATCACGCTTTAACCAGTTAACCATTGCTGCTCGCTATCCACCTGTATGCCAACCAAGGAACAAAATCAACACACCAGAACATTCATTTCTCTGTTGAATCAACCTGCTCATATGTGCTTTCCTATTCCACCACCGGTTGACAGTATTAACGCTGAACAATAGCCGAATATAGCGACATTAACGCGCTGATTTGAAAAATGCGTTTACGTCCTGCAAAAGCCTCTCCAACTGACAACATTTTTCAACAACGACACTCCACTACTTCGTCTCCAGTACCTGATTACTTCGGCTGGTGGTCCAACGAAGGGCAAGCAATGTCCATTGAGATCAGTGATCAGTGGTCACAAGTAGCCAACTATATCCAGACCGAAAGTAGCACATTTCACACGTTCAAAAGATGTCGGAAAAGTACCCGACACATTGATACTTGCGCTGTTGCAGTGGATTTGCAAAACAACGCAGACAAGAAGGAAGCTACTATTTCTACCAAACAAGTTGTGCTTAATTTGCAAATTATGCTGAAAGATAACGAAAACCGGTTGGGATTTTCTATGGACAATAACTGTCGACCAATGGTTATAAAGCACGTTACGCATGGTAAGCTGAATTTTGTCATTTTATCATTATAATTATATAACTCATTCAAAAGCACTTTGCCGATGATGTCGGAGAGTCCATTTCAATGAGCTATTGTGATTTTGGTTCAACACCGGTCGGTCACTGACATCATAACCATAGATAGCCGTAGAGAACAACAAACGCAAATATTTTGCATAAATTATAATAAGTTCTGTTATCGATTTTGAAAGCATCACAATACAATATATTATCGGATTGAAATAACATATTATTACTATTATTAGTTTAAATTTTCTTCGGTAGAAATGGATAATTATGTATTGGCAGTTGATTTAGTTTCATTTCTTATCACTTAAGTCATCTTATCGTTTTCTTAATTTTGCATAATATTTTATGATAGATGTTGTTGAAGCTGAACAATTGCAAACAAGATCGTCAACCGTAATAAATTAGAATGAAACCGCTCAAAATTAAAAGTGATGCAACATGCTGAATAAATGATGAATCAGCATAATTTGAGAAAGTTTTCAATGTTGAGCAATTTCAAAAATGATGCCCGTAAAATTTAGAAAATATTTGCTTTTCTCAGAAGAAAACCAGCTCATCAAGAATAGTTAAAATTCATTTCCAACACTGTGTTCATTTTATCAACGGAAACATCGACTAGTAATTTTAAAAAAATAACCAGACATAATTCAGTTAAAATATCAATAAGTTAAAAAATAATTCCACACACATACACACTCATATACATGACGTTATCGATTTAAAAAAACATATTCCAAATATTTTATAGCTAAAGTAGCCGATGATCAATCACAGCAGCTGTTGTCGCTGCAGATTCTAAAACCGTTGCGCACATTCTATTCAATAATTAAAAGGCAACAAAATTTGACCCTGATATTCTGTTGATGATCACTCAAGACCACAGACAATAAGCATATTTAAGCAAAAAATAAATAAACATACAATTCACTTTCCTTCGTTCTACAATCTAACAATGCACAGTAGATGGATTATATAATGTCAGCAAGGCCAAATGTTGAAAATTTTTTGCACTACGCATATAACTTATAAAATGGACATAAATGCATCACACGCAAGCACACACCATAAGATTTGAAGTGTTTGTTGTTGTTGTTGTTAGTTAAAATGAAAAATTGCATGTCAAAACTTTAAGCAAATAATCTAAATCAAAATATTCCATCAAAAATGACAATGGTGAATGATCAATTAATTCAAAGGAGAAAACATCAGAAATAAATTTCATCCAATTCGTAGTTTAAATTTGCAAATTGGCTGAAGAAATGCGCTAAGCTATTCTTCCTCTTTACAACTCTAATTATACCAAAGTTTGGTTTCTGTTTTTCAAATTCTTTAATAAGTTAAAAAATTTTTTATGAATTTTTGAAATAACATCCTTCACTAATAACTACCTCTGAAGATGAATGACAGAACTATAATATTTATCCAATGGCGTGAAATATAGAGAAAACTCATGCTTTCAAAAAAATTAACAAACAACATTTTTTCACAGGATCACCAGCTTATCGTCATGGTATCCGTGTTGGTGATGAGATAATCGAAATCAATGGCGATAATGTCGAGAAAATGAACACCAATCAACTAGTTCAATTAGTTCATCAAGTAAGTATAATAATAATAATAATAATAATAATAATAATAATAATAATAATAACTATTTTATAATAATTTTAAAGATGTAAGAGTTTAACAAATATAGTAAACCGTTAAAATACTGAAATGCTTTCTACGGTCAAATAATGAATATTCAAACAAATCTGCATTTGCACAAGATGTATTCTTATGATATGAGCATATTTCACATGTAATGTAAATGATTGCATATTTCGTTTTGTTGTAATAGTGGAAAAAAAACCTTTTCACGCTGCCTCCAGTTTTCATTTTTAAAAATTTAATTACAATCACTTATAGATTAAGCTTCACTATTGTATTATTAAATTAACTATCAAAATCTTACGACTGATGTACAATACAATACAATACAATAATATTATTGATGAAATCACAACAAACTAAACACACCATTCTTCATACTAATCAAAAACAATGTTAAACTTTTTGAAGTTTATGAGAAATTATGAAAAAGGTAAAAATGTTCAGTAAAATCAGTAGTAATTACAGTCAAATTTTTTTCCATATAAAAGATCGCTTTGATAATAAACAATGTTAATTTGAAAAGATTAACTAGAGATTATCCGATAGTACATTTCTTTGTTTCCAAATTGTTAAATTGTGGTGGTCATCAACCCAATGAAAAAATTGCACGAAAACCAATCAGCAAACCAATTGATGACAACGATTATTGCTTGCATATTGCATATTGCACTCAGGTCCATCGAAGTAAAAGTGCTCAAAGCAGATGTCTGCTATATACAACGACTGGTTTTCCAACAATTATCATGTTGTTAACAAATTCGACTTTCAGTAAAGCTTGCAATGCAGTGTGACTATAAAATTGCGGATGTATAGCAACGAGTCATTTCTATTTTTCATTATTCTCTTTCTTCTTTGCTAATTTTTTCATCATTTATTTCACCTTTCGAAAATAGTCGTCATTCATATTGAAGGTTAATATTTTCTTCTTTTTACAAACATGTGTCCCAAATTGAATTCTTCTCCACTTTACACTTACGAGCATAGAATGTCCAATAATGACGTGTTATTGCTGTGCTTCTTTTAGTGTTTTCCATCTCGCGTCGTTTTGTTAAAAGTGAGAAGAAATATTATTGGTAAGTTTCTTTCTTTTCTTTTTTGTTTTTGGTTTTCTCATATTTCATAATAATAATAATAATAATAATAATAATAGTAATGTCTGAAAATTGTCCATGATATTCTAATGTCATTTTTTAAATAGGCTAATGTTTGCCAACGCAAAAATGTTGCAATCAGTAAACACAAGTTGCATGATTCACAAACAACAAAAAAATTTATAAATAGAAAATTGCCTTTTTTCCACTGAGCTGCATTTTTTCAAAAACAGAAAGCATACGAATAAACAAAAGCAAAACATGTATTCTTTGATGAACTGAAAATGAAAGCAAAAACAACAAATGCCCAAGTACTGTAATTGTTGTTGTTGTTGTTGACAATCAGAGAAAAACAAAGCATCGGTTTTCATTGGACATCATAATATCAGCTGCGTTGAGTGATTCAGTTGTCAACCAACAAACATGCATTTTTGTCATTTGCAAGCTGAACAGTAGAATATCAAATAGACAGACAGAAAGACACACACACACACACACACACACACACACTTCCAGACAATTTGCATGTGTCATTGCAAAAGTACTATACGTCACCATCTACCCTTTGCAATAAGGAAAAGTCATCTCTTCAAGCACATGAGAAAAAATCTGCCTTACTATTTATTTATAAGTGCACCACATCTGACTATTAGCAAATTTATCGGCATCACAATCAAATGCAAGTATATTTTCTGCTATTCATTCTTTTTAAATCAAATTATGTAATATTGATCATATGATTGTTTTTTTTATTAATCAGCTGATGAAACTTCTAACAATTGTAAATTATTTATTTAATCAACAGTAGTTGATATAAAAATACAGTTAAAAGAACAGAAATTATTATATTTGTACCTTGGCTGAGAAAATGAACTAGAAATTACTGCCTGAGAGATACACTAGTGCCATTCTGTTGCATCTGCTAGATATTGTAGTAAATGAAATTAGTCAGGAAAATAAGAAGAAGAAGAAGCCTAAACAAGTTGGCAAACAAAGCAATACAGAACAAAGCTAATAGGAAGTTTTCCTTTGTATGCGGGTGCACCTGTGAATAACTCGCTCTGCTGTTGTGCTTCTGATTTCGAGCGCATTTTTTATAAAACACTTCACTTTCTCGAAAATGAAAACCAATGAACTTCCTTGAAGAGAGGTAAAAGAAATTTTAAAAAAATAGAAAAAAAATATTTTTTTCACCATTTCTTACATTTTTTTCCTAATTTTAATTGTCACGTGTATTCACAATTCTGTTCAGCAAATATTGCACTGCTTCTTATTCACACCACATGGCAACTGTCAAATTCTATTTTAAAACTAAATTTCTTTTACAATTTATAATTATATACATATACATATGTGGTGGGATATTGTACCATCGAAAATTTTGAGTTGAACTGATAAAATTACACCGAATAAGATGATCATCTATTGCATAATTGTTATCAATTGCATTCATTTGATAATAGATAGAATACCGGAAAAGATGAAATTAATAGTCGATTGGATTGAAATAGAAAATTTTTCAAATCTCTAGCACAATCTGAACTTAGATTAATACTGAACAAATTTATGCGTTGCAATATTCATTATATCCGTTACACATGAATAGACAACAGGTGCCCATTTTCTCCGACAGTTGTAAATGAGAAAAATCAATCATTGCATGTTCAAGTCAGCTTCATGTTGTCATTGTGATCATTGATCATTTTATTTGACGTTTTCAAATGGAAACTTTTCTCCATTAAGTTAGCCAAAGGCTTGTTCAAAGTTTTCTCAATTTCCAACGACAATCAGCAAACAAACAAACAAACAGATAGTGGAGAGGTATTTCTTTTTTTTTCTTCATTTTCTCTCTTTCCTTTCCCCACTCAACACCAATAAAAATGATGCACAGACTGCGCTCAAAATTGTCATTTCCAAAAGAGCCGTGCTGAAAAAGCCGGCCGGCTTCACGTTTCACTTCAGTCTTCAGTACGAAAATGGCACGACCCAGAAAATACGCTAACCTTGGGCGTGGACAATTATTACATTACGTCCTTCACCGTACGTGCTGATGCTTTTTTGTTCAACTTGGATCTCCCCCTTTTCCTGTTGACTGACAGGTTTGTTGTTCGCATGTTCTCGACAATTTGCCAGCTTACTTGTTCACAATCAGTTGGTGGTAGTTTATTTTTAGCAATTAGCTAGCTTAAATGCAAAAAATATCCATTCTCTCTCTCTCTCTTTCCGGATAAACCATTTTTTTTGAAATCTTGCTTTTGATCATTAAAAAAATATTTTCATCCTCTTCTTCAACAATAGCCCTTTAAGCTTGAGCGTACGGATTAAGTGACAGAATGCACAGAGAGCGTTGGTTGTAGTGTCGCGGAGGGTGCAAAGCAGGTCACAACGCTGACTGGTTGCATGCCAACTTTAAACGGTCACGACCCCGTCTCAGAACCACAGTGACCAAGATTTTCACTGACCTCTGGTCAGTGCAGCGTTGACCAGTCGGTCAGTGGGTAGTGCAGTAGTGGTAGTGCAAGCAGTGTAGTGAACACAAGCGATCATGGTCGGATGTGCCATGCGGTTTTTCAACAGTCCAATTGCAGGCGGTGAATTATTGCTGATGAACAGCACCGACGTTGCGCAAACCAATCTCGACTGTTCCCAAGCAACCATGCAGAGAGGTATTGTTGTCAACGCTAACAAACAGCCACCTGTCCACACTGACCAAATCGCTTTTCCCTTGTCAACAACAAAAGCAACAATGACCGCCGCTTCTTCGACAGAGTCTTGCTCAGAGGATGCGGATTCAAGATTGGAACGTTTGAAAAGATATGGTCAAGATTTACAAAAGCGCAAAGACAACGAAGAACGACATGCCAAAGAAGAGAAGTTGCTCAGGTAAAATTATTATTAATTGAACGTATATATTGTCGCGTGTATTCTCGTTGGTAATTTCTGTTCTTCTGCTTCTTCTTCTTCTTTTATTATTACTATTATTGTTCTCAGTTTCATTCATTAATTCTGCACAACAGCTGCAATACGAGATTTTTCAAAGGAAAAAACTCGGTCGTCATAAAGAAGCACCACCTGCATAATGCGTAACGATATTTGATTATTAATTATAATCTGTGTAATCTGTCATAGAAGCGGTCGATTCTCTTTGAAAGATTTATAGCCTTCGTAGTTGTATATATTTTTTTCAAGTATTTTTTTGTCATATTCATCTAATTAGCTGTACAGTATGACTGCCGACTGACCGTGACCCGTGACAACTCCTCACCTCAGATTGCAGTATGTTGATAAAAAAAATTCAAAAATAAATATTCCACAATTTCTCTCTTCTTCTTTTGAACTGCAAGTGTTTCTATATTTTTTTTCAATATCTCGACAATAACCAATTACAGAGTAGTGTTGTTTGCCAATGGTAAACAACAGCACAGCCCATTCGTTTACAATGTCAAAAAGCTATTTCACTGCTTATCCTCTTTCCTGTATATTTATTTGAGCCATGTTATCGCTCGCTTGTGATTGACCTGCATCAATTCTTCATTCAGCTTGATAAAATCGTACAGTGAACAAGCTGAAGTGCATTTTATGCATACTTTTCCATTTTCATACATTATACACAGTCCACCCAAATCATTTCAATTTAAACGCATTTTGTTTTTGCAGAAGAACTATACAAGTAGATCTCAACGTCGACAAATATTAATAATAAATTATTCAACAATTTTTTATCTACATGAGAAGTTCTGCTTCATAAACATTTTTCATTTTCTCATATTCGTTCACTAAACCAAAATACCAAATAGCTTTCCAATTTGACATCTTCAGTTATTTCTCGTTGTTAAAAAAAAAATTTTCTTATCATATTTAATGCAAACAAAATTCTGAAATCTGGCTTTTTTCCAAAATGTTCATTCGCAGATATCAACACTTCGAGATGAAATTTTGTTATGCATCTTTGACGCAGTAGCGTATTGATGAATAATTCAAAAAGGTCGTTGTTTAATTATTTTCCAAATTTCAGACATGAGCTTTCTTTTTTTTCCCAGGTGTGTTTCATGACAATATTCGATGAATTTTCAGGAACTCTTTGCGTGGATCAAAAAAGTTGAACGCTTTGAAGAAAACAAGCACTCAAACTATACCGCTGGTAAATGGTTCTGAGAATGAAGCATTTTCAGCAGACAAGAAACGAAATACAGTGTGTACGTATATCACTATATTCATTCTCAATTTAATCAATCACTATTTAATTATTATTTGATCAATTTTTAAAATTTTCATCAAGATTATTGAAAATCTGAAAAAAATTCTAATCTCATTGGTATGTATTTTTAAGTGTTGGATGACATTTTCCTCGTTGACAACAATAACCATGACTATGATAAGCTTAATTCGAAGAACACTGTCTCGTCTGTGGCTAATGTCGACCAGTATTCACCTTCACAAATGGTTTCTGAAGAAGCTATCAGTTGCGCGGTGAAATTTTTGAGTCAACCAGAAAAACAAAACTACTTTGGAAAAATCTCACCCAATGCTATGGATTGCCTTTCAGAAGTGCGCGAATATAAAAGAGATCAAAAGAGGAAAAACTTTTTCACATTTTCTTTTACAGGTAACCCGACAATTGGGAGATTCAATATCTGACGCGGCAGCAGAATTACAGACCGTTCTCGACAAACCGTACTTTAAAACATTATTAGCAGTACATGATCAAGCTGGTATGAAGAAAGAAATTTTCAATTTTTTAAATAATTATTAAATATAATTTAAAAAAAAAAGAAAAACCTTTTCCCTAGACACGCACACCTGTCATCATTTTGAGGAGAAAAGTGAAATAACATAAAGTTTACTTACAGTAGAGTTTATCGATCGAACGCCTACGACGAACGGTTCGCAGAATTGGCGGCTGTCTGGCTGTCTGGGATTGTTGGAGACGACGCTAACTGGTGAAAAAGGCGGCGATAATTTACGAATCATAAGACTGATCCGAGACGGTGATCTGCCGTTAGTAAGTAGATCAACACTTTTATCTTAAATCAACATGTTATACAAAATTTGTTTTCAATTTTCACTGAACAAGGAATATTTGAAAATTATTATTACAAAACAAAAATACGCTTACTTTATAATGAACAGTATTTTATGTTATTTTATTTATATTTTTCATTCTGTTTCAATTTAATTATCATATAACAATATTTACAATACTGTTCTTTAAAAAACAAATCAACAAAAATGAGTTTTTTTAAAGTTTGACTCAAAATAATAAAAAAATTCTATGCTCAGAAATTTTAAAAATAAGATCAAAACTGATAAAAAGTTAAAAAAAATTAATTTGTAGAACAACTTATCAATTTCAAACTCGACTGAAATGATGCAATTTAAGGAAGTTATGATAATGTGCATGTAAATTATTGTTATCGAGAATTATATAACAAGTAAACAAAATTAGTCGAAGAAAAGGCGAATTAAATTAAATATAAATATATATATATATATATAAGCTCATTTAATGTAGAAACATTTACCTGGCTTAGTACGAAAATTCAAATTCACACGTCGACTTGGTTCGCCAACGAGCGGCGATTTCGCGCCGCCACTCCGCGCGACTAAAACCGGATAAAGTGAATTTTAAAAAGACTAATATAGCTACAGTACTATTGTACACGTAAAATGATTCGGTTAGTTGAATTTAAATTTTGAAAATTTTAAAAATAAATTTCCTTTGAAAATATTCTTTAAAAGTATTTTGAAATTTATTTTCATTGAAAACATATTTTTTTAACGAGTACTCATCGCGGTTCATGGAACTAAAAATTAGCATTCCGGCAAGGAACCTAAAACAAATTACAAGCGTCTCATTTCAATCAGAATAATCTATGTATTTGTATAAATAATAAGTTAAAATTGATAATAAACCATTTATATTTGAATGCAATCGTTCATAATTTAAATGTTAAAAATTTGCATAATGATGCTTTAGGCGGGAGTTATTCAACTTGATTGTAAATGTTGTCTGAAAACGAATATGCTTAAAAAAATTCATAATATAATTTATATTTTTCATTTTCAGCTTCTATTAAATTTATACGCGTATATTTTTTGAAATATAGACTTTATTTTCCTACTGTCAAATCAATTGGATTATTAATCTTCATGTATAATTTTTTTTAATAACAATTTTTGACAATAGTTTTATAAAAGAAAATTATAACTGCAATGCTTCAGGGTGCAACTGTAAAAAATGACGGTGAAGCAATTGTCATTGGACGAATCATTCGCGGTGGTGTGGCTGAAAAAACCAATCTTCTGCACGAAGGTGACTATTTATTTATTATGTGAAAATGATGATGGTCTTTTTTCTTTCTTTCAATATTGTACTTTGTTCAGGCGACGAGATAATTGAAGTGAATGGCGTCGATTTGCGAGGCAAAACTGTTCATGAAGTTTGTGATCTTCTGGTAAATTGAAATGATCTTAAAGCCAACCTATTTGTTTTAATAAGCTGAAAATTTTTCATTATCAGTGCAATTTGTTCGGTGAATTAACGTTTATCATTGTTGCATCGAGAAGATCCGATACGGCTGTTGATAACAATACAATTGCTCCAAAAGGCGTTGTATGATTTGTTTTACTTATCTATTTTACTACAAGTGCATTTTTAAAAAGATCTTTTTCATGTAGAAACATGTCCGAGCGTTGTTTGATTATAATCCTGAAGAAGACGTGTATTTGCCTTGTCGAGAGTTGGGGCTTGGCTTCAACAAGGGAGATATTTTACATGTAATATCGACGCAAGATCCAAACTGGTGGCAAGCTTATCGCGAAGGCGAAGACAGCGCCCAAACGTTGGCCGGTCTCATACCGTCGGTTAGCTTTCAAATTGAGTATGTGCATTTGCATGTTCAAAGAACCTGAAAGCCTTTAAAAAAATTTTGCATTTAAAGACGTGAAAATTACATCCGAGAATTGACCACCGATTCTGGCAAAGATAGTTGTACAAAACACCGGGCTAGTTTGCTGTTTTGTGCAAAATATCCGAAAACGAATTGGTTCCGGTTCAAGTTGGGTCGCAGTTTTGATCTGAAAATGGAACCATTTGAAAAGGAAATTCCCACATACGAAGAGGTGTCTTTGTATTTGTCAAGAACGGGTCGTCGAAGACCGATCGTTTTGGTCGGACCACCGCATGTTGGTTGTTTTGAACTTCGACAACGATTGTTGGAAAATGAGAAAGATAAATTTGACGGCACAATATCACGTATGATCATATTTATTTAAATTATTCCATTCAGATTACTGTATTGTATAAAAATTCAGATACTACACGACTGAGAAGATTCAACGAACGAGATGGATTTCATTATCATTTTGTCAGTCGTCAAGAATTCGAAGAAGATGTGCTTGCGAGGAAATTTGTAGAATGGGGTGAATATCAGAAGCATCTTTATGGGACCAGTTTCGTTGAGATTCGACGCGTTATTGAACGCGGCAAAACCTGTGTACTGACTTTGAAACCTCAGGTAGTGTGAATTTAGTTTTCGAACTGGCTTTTAATTAAATTCAAAAAAACCCAATTTTTTTTAGAGTATACGAGCGATTCGAAATTCAGATCTTATGCCTTTTGTTGTATTCATCTCGCCGCCTTCATTGGAAAGGATGAAACTTAATCAGAGGAGGCAAGCGAATCCAACTTTAAAAGTGTGTCTTCTTGTAAATGAAACTTATCCCAGTGAATGACTTTTGCAAGTGTTCATTTTCATTTAGGATGATGAATTGAAAGCTATTGTAACGGAAGCTAAAGAAGCGGAAGAAAAATATGGACATTACTTTGACTTAGTTGTGGTCAATTATGATCTTGAGCATAGTTATCAAGAACTTCGCACAGCGATTAATCGGCTTGAAACAGAGCCACAATGGGTACCATCGTTTTGGTTGAAAAACCCATCTTTAGTGTTTAAATGAAACGAAAATACATTTTTTGCACTTGCCATTTCATCTTATTTGTTTTCATTGTTTGTATAAATAAATTAAATTTCGTATTTTGCATTTATGAAAAATTTTCACCTTGTTTTAAAAGAGATGCATATGTTGTAGTTAAACGGCCAAAGTTCAAAAGTCGGCTAAAAAGCAAATCACGCAACGTTTGTATTTATATTTTATTCAAAATTTCTATTAAAAGAAATTACACACAATATAATTAAATTCACATATTTTATTAATTAAAATTTACGTGTATCAGAGTACTTACTGATGCTTACAGGTAAAAATAAATTTTGCTTGATTATCACTAATTATGGTATATTATACTGTATTAATTTTGGGTATACAATCCCTTTTTTAACGCTCATATTGTTGTAATTTTAAGATGGATGTAATTTTATAAATGCTTTTATAAAAAAATTCTTTATACATATAAAAGTAAATATCAGCTTTTCATAAGTTTTCCTGAAGATTGATAATTTTTATGTTTTGTTGATGAATGTTTTTTTGTGATACTTCATAAAACTGTTTCATTGTGAATTTCCATAAAGTGTTACTTGAATTGTTTTAGCAATCAATGTCTTCTGAAGAAAGGTGTAATCTGCAAGAAGGCAGTCGTTTCAATCAAACTAATAATGAATGTTTTAAAGTTCCCTTTCCTGTAGCTCAGGTTGAGGAAGCTGTTAAAAGTAGTGTTAAAATTTCTGAGCCCGTTGATACAAAGTTTCAAAATTCAACATCACTTACGTTGGACAATCATTCGACCGAACATTTTTCAACATCACCATCAACAACAACATCAAGTTACATTCACAAGTAAAAAATAAGTGTTTCTTTTTCAATTTTAACAACTGTGTTATGTTTTCTGATTTTATTTGAAGAACTGTTGTTTTGATTTAGTGAAAATAAAACAGTAGCGGAAAGTTCCGCTTTGTCTGTACCGTATAAAATTCCTGCATGGTCTGGTCATCCAGAAGAGTTATTGTACAGTTTTGAAGTGTTGAAGCAAGGTTGCATGATTGGTAGAATCGATTTGAATAAGCCGTACATTTCTTTTGGACGTGCAGAATACGTTGACGTTCAATTAGAACATCCGTCGATCTCAAGATGCCATGCTGTATTTCAGTATAGAGCAGTTGGCGAATCTCATCAGTTGGGTTGGTATATTTTTGATCTTGGCAGTACGCATGGGACATTTTTGAACAAAGAGAAAATTCCACCTTACATGTATATGCGTGTAAAAGTCGGCCACATGATTGCTTTTGGCAGTAGTACGAGATTGTACATATTACAAGTAGGCAATAATTGTGATTACAGAAATAGTTTTTGATGGGTTTTTTTTTGTTCTTAAGGGACCAGAATGGGACGAGGAACCTGAATCAGAATTCACAGTCACTGAGCTGAAGCAACGTGTTGAACATCAGAAGATACTGATCGACATGTCCAGAAGAGGGAAAGATGTTGTTGAATCGAAAGCAGGCAGTCTGCAAACGGAATCTCATGACAACACTGCTTTGGATGGAGGAATTGATTGGGGTCTTTGTAAGTGTGTTGGGTGATTTAGCATTTAATTATTGTTGTATATTTTTATTAAGCTGACTACGGTGAAGATGACCATGAACAGCAAGAAGATAGCGAGGGGGAAGAAAGTGAAGATGGGGAAGATATTGACTTTGAACATCTCGAACAAAGGGAACAGTATTATAAAGATGATCCGAAGAAAGTTCTTAAGAAATTTTTCGATCGAGAAGGTCATGAATTAGTGTATGATTGTTCTGAAAAGGGACCAACATTTCGGCGTTCGTGGTGTTGTCGAATAGAGTATTGCAATTTGAATGTGCAAAGATTGAAAGTTATTCGTTGATATTTTAACAATTTAGACTTCCATTTGAAACTTCAACTGGCAAACCCGTATTTGCGGAAGCGGTAGTCAGTGGAACAAAAAAAGATGCAATTTTTCAATGTGCTCTTGAAGCTTGTCGACTGTTGGATGCTCATGGTGTACTGAGGAAGAGTTCTCAGAGTTAGTAATATTAATTATTGTTGGCGTTGTTGGAATTTTAAAAAGAAGCATTTTAGTTGGCAGAGGAAGAAAAAAGAAAGACTGGAAATCAAATGATTATTATGATTCGGATGAAGATGAATTTTTGGATCGCACTGGGGATATTGAACGCAAACGGGCGTTTCGCTATGAACGTGAGATGAATATGAACACACACTCGAAGGTGGACAATTACAATACTTTGATGCAAAAATTGGAATCTCTGGATGCTGATATTGAAAGAACAAAAAGTCAATTGAAACTGTTATCCTCAGAAGGTAACTATTCCAATAGAACAATGTGGTATGGTGATAAATTGAGAAATGCTTTAGCTGAAAAGGGAGCTGAAATTGCAGCTCAGCCTGGTCGAGATTCTTTGGATGAGTTTTTGGCAAATATGACGCGCTGTGATCTTCAAAATGTCAAGGTGAAGCAGTCTCAATTGCGGACACGGTTAGGAGCTTTGGAAAAGCAACGAGCCCGAACCGCATTGTTGGTTAAAGTAGCTAAGCCAGCTGAAATGCCAACTTTCAAACGGCTCTTGGTAGATAAGCCGTCTGAGTGTGGCCAAACGCGTACGCAGAACGTCTTGGTTGGACGTATGGGAGGTTTTGGAAGGAAAGAGCAGATGGTTTTGCCTGTAATTGTTCAAAAATTGCCGGAATCCACACCAGACAAATTTGTTGAAGAAGTGGAAGAAGAAGAAGAAGAAGAAGAAGAAGAAAAAGAAGAAGAAGAAGAAGAAGCAAAGAAGGAGGAAAAATCAGATGAAGTGAGCAAATCTGTTAAAATGGGAAAGTTGATGAAGACGGTTTCTGATTTGGTGGATAAGATGCCACTGAATGAAGAAAAACCATCTTCCTCTAAACGAACATTTGTCGAAGAAAACGAACAAGAATCTGAGAATGCTGATCAACCGTCTCAACGAAGGGTACTGTAATTATTATTTTCAATGCAAATTATTTGTATTTTTTACTTTTTGAAATTATACTTTAGTTTAAGCGAAGTTTTGTTTTTCCTCATGGAATGGGACCAGAGGAGGAAAATTTTTCCGAATGGCTGCCACCAGACAGTACGTTTGCATTATATTATTACGACGGATGTTGTGGAACTGATTGTTTAATTGTTTTATAGATCAGACTGGCGATGGAAGGACGTCGCTAAATGAAAAGCTTGGATATTAACCGATTTTTTTTACACTACATATTATATTCAAATGCATATGACTAATAAAACCGTTATTTTTATTTGAAGCCAACAAAATTCATCAAGGTATAATTCAGTAAATTTGTTGTTTTGAAAATGTTGTTTTTTATCTTAAGGAATGTGAAATTCGTCTCGAAAGTTGAGTAAGCATCTACACAAGTTTGTTTGCAGTGCTCAATTTACATAATTTATTTTTCATCAATTTGAAATTTGTCATACTGTATGCTGATTGACAATTATACTTGAGTTTTAGCATCATCTTATCGTGCATTATGTTCGTTTTGTATGTTGCAGGTGCGTTAAATTAGTCTGGTTGACTGTTTCAATTTGAACGCTACAACTGTCATTTTAAATGACCTATTTATTTAAGTTTTTGGCGCCAATCAAGTGGAACCGCGCCACGTTTTTGAACTGTTTAATATTTGATGAACATGTTAATTTTTGTATTTATGTTTTATTCTGTTGAACTTTTACTTCAAATTATGTATTTAATTGAGTGTTGTTTTGATGTTGTGCTTGTATACGAAAACTTTTTGATTTTTTAGATAGGTACTGTAAAGTAAAAATTTTATTTTTATCGTTGTTTCTGCTTAACTTTTTAGTGTTCGCAAAAAGCAAAATGGCGCAAAAATGTTTACAGTATGCTGTCGCGCGTGAAATAAAAATTTGTAAGTTCTTATTTAAAAAGAAAATTTTTTTCTCATAGATATGGATGAATCAGATGAATTTTGTGAAATTAAAAGTGTCTCCTTGGAAAATGTCAAGTCAGATGACTTAGATGAAGTTTGCTGTTCGACGGCATCGTCGGCTTCAAATTTATTGAAACGGAAGCTTTCTGGCGATCAGCCGATGTCTTTATTAGAGTACTGTTGCAAATGATCAGCATCTTCAAATAGCATTACATTATTATTATTATTGTTTTTTTATAGTTTGGAAAAGATTGAACTATATGAAAAACGTTGCAGTAGTGATAAAATAATCAGTGAAACAATGGTATGCTTGTCGGTTTTGGAATTTTTCACTGTTTGTTCATTCGAAGGATCCATTTTAGAAGGAAACGGAATTCAAGGAAGACCATAGGCTTGGAATTCAGAACCAAAGAATGGGAGTTCTACATTCTGATCATCATACTATACCTGATTGGGAAATGGAAAAAGTGAGTGAGTTAGGTTACGAATATTTTGAACTTTAGTTTATTCTTTTTTTTACATAAATCATCATCCACAGATAGAAATAGTTGAAGAAGTTAAATGGTTCCCACCTTCGCCCTCTCCGCTTGCACTTGATCTCAAATTGGAGGAAAAGAACATCAAAATAGGAAGAGTATGTTCTTCATTAATTTATTTAATTGCTCATTGCTGCTGTTACTTTAAGCGAGTGAAAGATTCACGGCAAGAAGATAGTTATTTAAAAAAGAGTATCATAAATGATCTTCTGCTTGCCAAGGTAAATGGAAATTTTTGTTTTCGGTTTTATTTAAACATTAATTATATTGTAAATTAAGAGTGAATTGCACAACATGAAAGAATGGCGTTTGCGAAGTGCTCGATCAAGGGCCAATCCTTTTGAATCAATTAAAAGTGCAATTTTTCAGAACAGGTGATACATTTGTTTTTATTAATTAAAAATTTTGCACATTATATTTTGGCGTTTTGCAGAGCTGCTATAAAGCTGGCAAATTTGGATGCCTTGGTCGACTTTCAGCTTACGGATCCGAAAGATGCGGATGGGGTATTTATGAATGTGATGTTGCTTTCTTTGAATAATTATTTTACAAATACAAAATTTCACAGAATTCTTTAGTTCCAAATGTGGCTGAATATCCAGAATTGTTTTACTTTGCTGACGTCTGCTCTGGTCCAGGAGGCTTTACAGAATACGTGCTGTGGAAGCGTGGTTGGAATGCGCATGGCTTTGGCATGACATTGAGAAATGATTGTGATTTTCGTTTGGACAAATTTACCGCATCATCGCCGGAAATGTTCGAAGCCTTTTACGGTGAAGATGGTATTGATGGGGACGGTGATATAACGAAGGGAAGCAATTTGGAAAGTTTTTCAAATTTTGTACTGAAAAATACTGATCAGAAAGGTGTACATCTTTTTATGGCAGATGGGGTAAATTTTGGTAATAATAATTTAAGGAAACAAAAAAATTTTTTTCTAATATCTTGCCTTTGCTTTGATTTTAGGGATTTTGTGTAGTGGGCGAAGAAAATTTACAAGAAGTGCTTTCGAAACGTATTTATCTTTGCCAATCGTTATGTGGTTTGTTGGTTTTGAGAAAAGGAGGTTCATTTCTATGCAAATTCTTCGACACCTTTACGCCATTCACTGTTGATTTGATTTATCTGCTGTGGCATTGCTTTGACAAACTCACTTTGCACAAACCACATTCAAGTCGTCCAGGCAATTCTGAAAAGTTGGATAATTGTTTTTTTTTTGTAATTTTTGAATATTATTTATTGGTACTCTTTGAAGGTATGTTATTGGTATTGGTTTTCGAGGAAATTGCAAACAAATCTTGGATTATTTGATCAAAGCAAATTTGATGTTCGACACATTCAAAGCGGATGAAGATATACGGCAATTGTTACCGTCAAATTTTGTTCAAGAAGCGAATGAATTCATGTCTCATTTTATGGAAATCAGTGAACAGTACGAAGCCCTTTGTTTTTTGGAATTGAAACATAATAATTAGAATTTCATTTTTCAGACTTTCAGCAAGACAGATATTGTTTTTAAAGAAATACAAGATATTTTCAGAGAATCGAACATTGCGTGATAATCGTCAACAGTTGATTCGGGAGGATTGTTTGAATTTGTGGAAAATTCCTGATGAATCAGCAAAAAATTTTGCACAGTCAGCTGAAATGATTTTTAAACTTTTATTACCAGTAAGTGAGCTAATTTGTAAGTATTATTTTATTGTTAAATTTTAATAATTATCTTTCTCTTTGATTTACAGCGAAACGCAAATTGGTTATTGGGAAAGCCTATCAAAGTGAACGCTTCGTGGTTGCAACGTATGAACATCGTGCAACATTTGGTTGTGGCTAGTTTCGGTGAGGCGACAGTTCTCATTGCTGGAGGGGTATTAAAAAATTAAAAATTGAATTATTTATTCCAGTTGTTTGGAAATTTTTATAATTGCTAATTTTTCTTTTTATATTTTTGTATAAATTAGCAGAACAACTTGTACTATTTTCATGAAAAGGAATGGAAAGTATTTGATTGCGTTGAAGCCTATTTGCCAAGCAATACTGTCATTTTTGGCAGTTTTACTCGATGTTATAGCGCTGCTCCTGCTGCTGCTAGTCCATCATCGTTCTCTACCGAATCGGTAAGTTTTCAGAAACTTAATTATTATTTCATAATTGTATTTGTGACATGATCTTTAATATATATATATATATATATATATATATATATATATATATAATGTTTCCCTTTTTCAAATAAGGCTTTCCTCAGCAATGATCATTTTGTTTTGTACTGTAACTGTTGTTTGTCAGTCAGTGCTAATTGTTTTCTCAGTGCTGAGAAATCAGTCAAAGTGGAAATTATTTTGAGCGTGGTTTATTTCATTTTTTTAATTGCACATATGAAATTAATCGTCAAAAGAAAAGCTTGAAAAAAATTTGTCAGGTCGCGTAGGAAGGTTAGTGAAAAGAAAACTTTTGACACAGTTTAACTTGGAAAATAGCAACATTCAGTCTAAATTGTGCAATTTTTTCTTTTTGAAAATGCACATGGAAAAAAGGATTTTTTAATTTACATTTTTGAAATTAATAATTACAAATTGAAATGTGCATAATTGATTACAAAATGATTGTTGTACATTTCCATTGAATACAATGAAGAGTAGATTTGAAATGAATACAGATATTATTAAACAAATAAATTTATTTATATGTTTTTAGAATAAGATTAAATTAACGGAAAAAGTGTCTTTATTTCGTATTATTGATGCAGCTTGGCTTGGTGATTTCAATGTTGAAAATTTCCCTTATCAACAGAGGTTAGCAGAGTGTGAATGTTATTGGGGGAAATAGGATAAATAATACATATATTGCAGATTGCAGTTGGTGGCAAAGTTTTGCAAAGCTATCGACAAACGTTACAGTATACCGAATGCGCTTCATTTCGAAGCAGCTTCACTGTTGACGCCGTTGGATGCGGTGCATCTTTTGCAGCATCAAGTGAAACCGAAGTTGTCAGAAAATGGACGTTGGATACTGGCCAAACAATCCACTATCTTTCCTGATTATTTTATCCCAGTACAGACATTGATGTTCGTCTCGAAAATGAAATGTAAGTCACTGTTTTACAATTAAATCATACTATTCATTAATTTATTTTTTGTCAAGTGAAGTAAACAAATAAGTGCAGATTTGATGAAACGATAATTTTTGTAAAGTTGATTTATTGAAGTTCAAGTTCAAATTTGCAAACAGGTCAGTCAGCTTAGTTGTCACAAAGAATAAAATTTTTATATCGATTGTTGGTATGAAGAAAAAATTTCTCTTTATGATGAACTTCACGAAATAGGTTGACATTTAGGTTAGCAGGTCTGTTTTGTGTGAATTTTCAATATGTTTGATTAATTTGACATATGCAAATTATAATTTCCATACTTGTTAGTTAATATTTCGCATCTGATGAAGAAGATGTTTTTTGTTTGTTTTATTCTTATAGTTGTAAATCCTTTTGACGTCGTGGACGATTCATCGAAAGAAAAGATTTATAATAATTTTCAAAATTTTCGGTAAGGTTTTGCTTTGTTCTAAAGTATATTTTGTGCAAAAAAATGAGAATATTATAGTGAAATGTTTGTCGATCGTATAGCTGTACAATTTTACGAAGATGATGCGGATAGTAATTTGAATGGTGACATTTTGGAAAATGGACGAATTAGCTGTTTGCAAGCATTTCAGAGTGCAATTGAAAAAGCTTAAAATGTTATTAAATTTAACCAGTCTTTTTCTTTTTTCTTATTAATTATATTCTTATTGTTATAAAATTTACACTTTATGTGTGAAGAAATATGTAATTATAAATGGTGATGAGTAAAAGAGAAAGAATGATTGAAACGCAGTTTATGAATTAATTGATTATATAAAATTTATAAATGACCGATTTAACTAAATTTTATTATGATTTTTCGCAGTCGGTGTCATGTGATGTCATCAAGTGGGAAGAGTTGGCTTTTGTGTGTGCGTATGTAAAGGTTCAGTGCTCAAAAAATTGAGATGTCAAAGAGATGCTGAGAAGTGTGAAGCGAGAAGAAGAAGCAATGCTAGTTGGCCGACACAGGCTGACCGACTGACTTGTGTTAACCCAACTCTGATCCTGGAACGGCTGTAGGTCACTAGGTGCCCGCTAGATGGTGTAGGTTTGTTTTTTCTTTTTGTGCAACTGGTTCACCTGCTTTGGATGACACCGAAACGGCGAAGATAACCGTGGCATGTTGGTCGACTGAATTTACAAAGCTCACGGCTGTTCTCATAAGCGCACGCAACCGCACATCAAGCACATCCAAGCCACAACCCCACACAGCACTTGGCCAGCCAATATGCATCTGTTGTTGTCCAAGTGTGCGTTATTTTGTACTTTGGTATTTTCAGTTATTCAATTCGGAGGTGAGAAGGTTGATTTAGGAATTTTTGATATATCAGAAAAGAAAATTTCAATATGCAAATTCAATTGAAATGTGAATTCTTTGCAGCTGTGGTGAGAGCGGTATGTCCGAATGGCATCAGTGACGAGCAGATGTTGTCCTGCTTGCATCCGATCGAAGATAGCTGGAAGAGGATCCGCAGCCGCAAGGTCAGTCTCGACAAGGCGATGCTGCAGGTGTTGTTCCTGAGCCGGGTTGAGACGCGCCAACTGTGCACCAAGCTCGAACAGGCTCATCTCCGTTGCGCGTTCGACTTTGCCCAGTGCTCGTCGAGCAACGACGCATTGCGGCTGGTGCAGACGGGCTTGCAGTTCGCCTGCGAGCACAACAATCCACTCTGGCACAACTGCACCCAGGCTGTGATGCGCAACCATGGTCAGTGTGTTCTGCAGTTGACCAGGCGCGACAATCCGGCAGAACAATGCCAGTCGTTGGCCGAATTCTACACTTGCATACAGGAACCACTGCAAGCGCAGTGCGGAACCAATTCTGTGGCCGAACTTGTCAAATTGATCAACATGCAGAGCTGCAGTTTGGAAAGTGTATTGGAATCTGGTAAGACGTCATTACACGGACAGTGTTTCGAATTTTACAATTCACCATTATCACTTTTACATATATATTTATTTATTTATTTATTTACATGTTGTTTTTTGTTTTGTTTTTAGCTCAGTCTGATTCTCGTCAATGCGAAAAAGAGGATAGAGAAGCTGTTGATGAATGTTTTGAAGTAGAATTCATTTTTCTGTATGTACATGTGCAGTACGTGTTGTATGTTGTATATTTCAGCCGTTGGAAAATTATTGGCGTCTTCTGCGCGTGAAAGATCACAAACTGAACACAATCGGTTTTCCATTGTACGCTTTCCGTGCCCACGAACTCGAGTACATGTGCGATACTGTGCACCAAATCAAGGCGAGCTGCACGGCAGTGCAACGGTGCCCGTCGCGTCCAGTTGTCCAATTTGCCAATGCACTTCTGGGCTATGCTTGCGGTTCTGAGCAGGATGCATTTTTCACTCACTTCCAATGCGTCCGCGAGTCGATCCAATCCGCCGGTCAGTGTGGCCATTATTTGCAAGGTGCTTGGGAGCCGGGATATCACCGTGAAGTTTGTCCGCGGATGCCAGCCTTTTTCCGTTGCATTTTGCCTCAGCTTGGTCGCAAATGTTCCACAGAAGCAATATCCACCCTGGTGCAGTCGATCCGTCAGTACTGGTGCGACGTGGGCACGATTGCCGACGTTGCTAATGCAAGTAAAACAATAAACCAGTGGAAGGAGACCTTTTTTTCTTAAAAAATTTCTGTTTTCAACAATTAGTTCAAGACAGCGGTATTGAATTGGACGATCGTCTGGCGTTGTTGGCTTTTGGTAGTGTCAAATCGCAGAAAAAAGTAACAGAAGTTTCAGCTGAACAGAAAGTGGAAAATCGAGAAGAAGTAGAAGTAGAAGAAGAAGAAGAAGAAGAAGAAGTAGATGTGAATGGACAAAATCAACGAGGTAGTGTTGATTCAAGCAGCAACGAAGATGGATGCGCACCGACCAGGCAGAAACGTATCCGAGACTGTCTGGCGCCGGTCTTTGAACGTCTGGTCCACTTGCACCGCACTCACCGGCTTGAAAATCTCTCTCTGCCGTTGTACCACTACGGCAAAGCGGAAATATTGGACTTGTGCGACTTGTACGCCACCGCCTTTTTGCAATGTCCGTTCAGCTGGTTCCAGGACTGTGCCGACGATGCAGTGGTATCAGCTGCCAATTCCCTGCTCGGCTATTTCTGCTCACCGCAGCACATCAACGCTTTCCACGAACACTACGACTGTTTGTCGTTGGTGATACGCAACCGTCACGCTTGCAGCAAGCATCTTCTTGGAAACGCTCCCGGACAAGAACAACTCGACCACCAGACCAACGATGACCAGAATCCAAAAGGAGCTAGTATCTCTTGTGGTCGTGTTAAGCAATTTTTCAACTGTGCCAGATTGGCCGTCGACCGTGGATGTCCACAGGCTGCGTCGAACGTCTTCAAACAATCTTTGCAGCAATTTGGCTGTCAGCTCGACTGATTTTTTTCATCTTTAACTCATTCTCCAACTGAAATTGTTTGCTGGTTTTCTTCTTCTTATTCTGTACAATTATTTCATTTGTACTATTTTTTGTACTTCAATAAATTCGATACTGTATTCTATTTTAAATCTTTTTTCCCGGTCATTATACTGTATGATAGTATACTGTAAGGATAATGAAGAACAATACAATCAACAAATGTAAATGGCAATTTTAAGAAGGAAACATTGTTTAATTTACCACTATTTTCCAAAATGAAACTGAGCAAAAATTGCTTTTTAACAAAAGATAGCCGTTTTAACATAATAAATAAATAATTTATCATCATGTACGTTATTCTTATCATCATTGATTAATTGATTGATGCGCTTTAATTAGTTGTGCAATTAATTACTTCAGTGCGTAAATTATTGTCATTAATGCATTTGAAACAATTCCGTGTTTATTAATTTAACGAAGATAAATTAAATTTATCCATAACTTCATCGCATCATTGCAAAAACTGGGCGTGATAACGGAGAAGTAGTTCACTATAAAGTAAAGAACTATGCATAATTATGAGCAGTAATAAATAACACCGCTTGAAGTTAATAATGAGAATAATGTAAAACTTTATTTAATATTTATTGTGATTTTAAAACTTTTAACTAATAATTTATCATTTATTGATGTTTTAAAATGGTATTGTTGGTGAAAATTACACCCAAAGTATGTACAATTTACCAATCAATCAATCATTCACTCACAATTTTGGAACAGAATGAAGTGCGTGCACTTTTTTTATATTTCAAATGGCCAAAGTTCATTATTACTGCATTGATTAATTGATTTTTTAATCGGTGCATTATTATTTGTTTAAAACAATTTGCCATCAAAACTTTTAATGAACATTGCCGATGTAGCGGTGTGGATTGTTTGCGTTTTTTTCCTTTTAATGTTAATAAGCTTTGCTTAACATTGAATATTCAAAGAAGCAGTTTGGAATAGTTTTGAAGTTCCTTTTCTGAATGGAAATACGTATTCAGTGAATTAAACAACTTGTTTAATGTTTTTGAAGCAGTTTTTTATATGAGCAGTTTGGTTGGTGCGAAAACTATCCGCTCATCATGGAAATTGATTTTTCACGTTTGCCAATTTTAAACTGTTTTATAAACGTTCGCAAGTGATAGTTGGTCCATTATTCACTGGAAATGTTTTATAGTCGCAGACAGACAACAAGAACGTGGTTATTTTTATTCACTTCAAAATGCCAATTATTTTAGGAAACTATTTTATTAAACTGAGAAAATATTGAAACGGCAGAAAGATCCAAACCGTTTCAAGGAAGAACAAGCTTTACTAATTGGATAAAAATGGTACTGATAATTAGTTTTCAAATTCGATTTGCCTGATGTTGATGAGCATGGATGGATGAAAGCTTTGTCGCATTTTACCTTTTCACAAGCAAGCATAATAAACATCACAGGAAAGCGATTCAACTAACTATTCAATCGGTTAATCATATTCATATAAGAATTATGCAATTGTAGTTGTTGTTGAATTGGAGATGGAAAATTTTGAATCGGAGTCAAAAAAGCCAGGCCTTATTTTGATGAAGTTGAAAGCTAGCAAAACGGCAATTATCAACAAGCCAGAGAAGCAGCAGCTTCTTCCAACTCACAGTCTGTTTTGTAATTTAATTTCTTCTCGTAATTAAAATCCTTTCAAGAAAAAAAATTCTTCAATTTTTTTCCTTTCCTTATCAACTGTATGCAATGAACCCATGCAACATCATGACGACAGCACGCAAAAAATTCACATCCGAATAGTGAAGAAAAAAAATTAACAAAAGCATCTTCGAAATTCAAATAATTTTATTATATTATTCTTTGTTTTCATTTTTCATCAAAAATTGGAAAATGACGTCAGCTAATCGATGGGCTTTTATTTATTTGGTAAAAAGCCACAAGCCGGAAGTTAATTTTCGGTCATTATATGTCAGGTGTGTTTTAGCTTTTGACTTCATCGATTAGTTTCATTCAATAATAAACGAGTCGATTAAAGAATAAAAATTACAAAAAATCAAATATTTATATTTTGAAAAAAAGATGAAAAAGAAAAAATCACAAATCAGCTCGTATTTTTATCCAAATAATAAACTTTACATTTGAATTTTTGGTCTTCGATTGATAGAAAACAAACCACTGTTACAATTTTGTAAAAATTTAAATTGAAATTTTTTAAATTTATAATTTATTTTAGAAAAAAATCAATCTATTATTTTTAATTCAGTTTTATTTACCTGTACAATTATTGCACAACTTATTGATTACAGTATGATATCAGAGTGTGTTGAATGAAGTATTGAAAAGATGAATATTTCATTAGTGATAAATATTTTAATTAAAATAATTTTCTGAACCGCAGCATTTCATGCATTTTGCTTGAGCAGTAGACTGAATCGACTTTTATATGTAGGACAGAACTTTTTTTGTCTTTCATACTTACATTTCTTTTTTTTGAATGTACAAGAAATTTGTAAGATGTACTGTTGAAAGTTCTGTTATTAACAGTAATTGGATTTTATTTGCATATTGCTTAAGACGACAGCATCTTATATTTTTGAATGCTAAGAATGCGGTGTTCTTACTGTTTATATGTTTGTATGGTGGTGTGTGTGCGCGCTGTGGAGGAGAAAAGCTGCTTGTTAGATGATGCAGTTATTGATTGCAAGTGCGTAATTATGAACAGCCAGTGGGCGTGGGCGTGTTGTTGCCAACATGGATGGAAGTAGAGAAGCATGGCCGAAGTGACGCGCTACCATCAGCGACGTAGACAAAAATTCGATCTGCCGCCGTAGTCGTTGCGGTCTACTGTTGCGGCCAGCTTCACTTCCTTTGACCGTCGTTTTGGAACCATTCACGGACAGAAGCCCTGCCCGACAATGGACTAAGGCCAAGCCGAAGGATCGCGCGCCTCAATCGGCCCGGTGATGCGCTTATTTTTCTCATTCCAATTGTTCCTGTTCTGCACACACCCGGCCTGGATTGCCAAGGGCGCCGGCGCCGGCAACGCATTCTACACCAATTCCTTTCATGTACATCTTCACAGCGGTGGTCAAGAGGCCGCTCATCGGCTCGCTAAGCGCCACGGCTTCATCAACGTTGGACCGGTAAATATTGCAATTTGTTTACTTTTTTTTTGCATTTATAATTGTGTTTTTTCAATTTTTTTTTTAATTTCACATCTACATTTGCTTAATATACCTATACCTATACCTATATCTATATCTATATCTATGTGGTTTTGCTTATTTATTAATTTCGTTTTTGCATTTTGACTGGCTTCAAAGCGTGGTTTTTCTATTTCATTTTCCATTTCAATATTCATCCATTTTGCTTTGGTAGTGATAATTTTACTCGTTTCAAAAAATGCAAAAAAATGTCGCAATGTACTACTCTTTCTCTTGAATCAATCCAATTTGCAAAACCATATTTTAATATTATCATTTATCCAAAGCAGATATTCTGCTGAAATGCACAAGTCGACGGAAAATGAAAAGTTTTCTTTGATCTTTTCAAGTTGAATAGTGACTTGTATATAAAGAAGTAAAAGTTTAAACTGGTTAACAATGAAATAAAAATCAAGTACAGCTAAAAGTGAGATACTATGTTGAAAGTTTGTAAAGTTTTAAACTAAAAAAATATAAGAAAAAAATTGATTCTTCAACATCTTCAAGTAGTGTATGACTTATTTCATGCATAGATTTTGGCAAGTGTAAACAAGTTCACTTTTGTTTGAGTGCAATGGTTGAAAGCGACGGTTGCGCATGGCAATAATCGATAAATAATGTTTAGAACAGTGATTCGACGATGAAATTGTTGAAATTTAATCACAAACAGAATCTTGTGAAATGAAGCTTCAGTAATGAAAATTTTCATTTATTTAAATCCACTTTAGGCAAATTTCAACCCTGTCACATTGCAATATTATTACTTCAGTTGGCTCTTTTTGCTTTTTCTTTTTATTTGTTCTATATGCTCTTTCAGATAGTAACAGTCATAAGTGAACTGTGTTTATGTAAATAAATAAATGTATATATATATATATATATTAATAAGGATGAATTTTACCAATAGTGAAGTATGTGTAAAATTAAAATTTTCAATATTATAAATGGATAGTCAATATAGGAAAGGTTTATTATATTCATGTGTTGGAAAAAGAAAATTGGTGAATCGGTGAAAGAAATGAAAAGTTAATTTTCAAGGCTTTTTCAATTTTAATTCGATAAAATTGTTTGTAATTATCAGCCGATAATTAGAAATTCATTTAGTAGATGTGCAATTGTTTTTACAGACATTATTTTATAAAAAGCTTGTTGTCTGAACATTATGCTGCTCACAAATCTTTAGCAAATGACAACGCCTTCATTTTCTCTCTCCTAATCACGAAAGACGACAGATAAGCGGGCAGACAGACAGACGTGTAGGTTAGTTTTTTCCACTTGAATAATTTATTTTTCTTTTTTTACTTTTAAATATTCATTCATTAATGCATTTTTAAAAGTTTTTTTTGAACAATAACGAAATGATTTTCATTTATTGTTATTTGTCTCGTGCTTAGTGATGCTTTTTATGACGAAAAATTGTCAATCAAAGATGAATGAATATGATTTGAGAGCTTTTTTTTCATCAATGAAATTTGAATTGCGCAATTTAGCGCAATATATTTTATTGATTGTTCATTTTGTATGCAAAAAAGGAAATCAATTTATCACTGACAAAGCGAATTTGTTTTCATTTTTAAAATTCACTTTGGAAATTTTATATTACTTCAATTTTTCAAACAATTACATGATATATAAATGTGTATATACCAATATATTTGTGAATGTAATGTGTGTGTGTGTGTGTGTGTGTGTGTGTTCTTTAATTTTAAATAGTCACTTTAAAATGTAGACAGTTTTCAATGTTTTTGACTTTCTTCATTAACGTTCCCAATGCAATAATTGCAATCTGTTGACAAAGAATGGTGCAGAAAATGGTTTTAAAAATAATTACAACTTTCCATTGTTTGGAAAACACCTCGAGCAATTCAGCACGCTTCACATTCTGCATGATAATAATTAATTAGCTGAGTTCCAATAAAAACGTAAACATATATAACTGAATCGATAGAAAAATCGCATTTTCGAGCTATTGATGTTCAAACATGCCGACTAATTCTTTCTGCACATTAGTCGTCGGTGATGCTGTTTTGGAGGAACTTCATTTTATCGATTTTAAACATCTTCATTGCATCATTTCCCGTTTATCAACAGTTTTTAATTGTCTCACTGAATTTTCAAAGCATCTTTTTCTTTTAAGCTTCCTCATTTTTGCATCACTTGTACTTCACCACAATGTTGTTTAATTTTGCGCTTTATTATTGTTATTATTATTTTAATAAATCAGCATATAGTGATATTTTGTGTTGAAGTACAGTATGAATTAAAATCAAGTTTTAAAAAATGCAGTAACTATTTTAACACCGAAACACAGTTTTACGTAACTTGAACTATTGCGCTAAAAACGTGTGTCTGAATGGTGGAAAATATGATAATTTAGAAATAATTCTACGTAAAAATTATATATTTTTTAATTTTAGGTACTGAGATCTTCAAATGAATGGCACTTCATTCAACCGTCTTTGCCTAATATTCGGAGGAAGAGAAGTGTTTTTCATCATCGGAAGCTTGTTCGAGATCCGGAAGTACGTCATGTTGTTCAGCAAGTGGGCTTTAAGCGTGCGAAGCGAGGATTCAAAAATTTTGAACAGAAAAGTGCGCAGTCAGAAGATCTCTTTCCTCCAATAGAAAGTCCCACTGATCCATTGTATCCATACCAGTGGTATTTGGTAAGTACAATGAAATCATGCTCTTCCTGTGTATTATAATTGTTTTCTCTGTTGCAGAAAAACACAGGTCAATGGGGAGGAAAGCCGAATCTCGATCTGAACGTAGAAAAAGCATGGGCATTGGGTTATACTGGAAAGAACGTGACGACAGCTATAATGGATGACGGTAGGCGATTGTAATTTAACATTTTGAAAATTTTTAAATGCATGCTTTTAATATTTTAGGGGTTGATTACATGCATCCAGATTTAAAAGACAACTTTGTAATGAACTTTTATTTTTTTTATTTGTTATTTTTTTGGTTTTGAATGTAAAATAATATATTGTGTTTGTTTTTTTACAGAATGTAGCCGCTAGTTATGATTTCAGTGGGAACGATCCGTATCCTTATCCACGTTATACTGACGATTGGTTTAACAGTCATGGTACTCGTTGCGCAGGCGAAATTGCCGCCATCCGTGGAAATGGTGTTTGTGGTGTTGGTGTAGCGTATAATTCTAAAATAGCCGGTAAAATTGCGTTGGATTTGAAATTGTACAAAGTTTGCAAATCATAATTCAAGGCATTCGAATGTTGGATCAACCGTACATGACAGATTTGATTGAGGCGAATTCAATGAGCCACGAGCCAAATTTGATCGACATCTATTCTGCTAGTTGGGGACCAACGGACGATGGTCGAACGGTTGATGGTCCACGCAACGCCACCATGCGTGCCATTGTTAAAGGCGTCAATGAAGTTAGATATTATTTACGTTTTGATCGGTAATTTTAACTGCCATTTATATATTTTTCTTTCATTCAGGGTCGGCACGGTTTGGGTAATATTTTTGTTTGGGCATCTGGCGATGGTGGCGAAGACGACGATTGCAATTGCGACGGCTACGCATCAAGCATGTGGACAATATCCATCAATTCTGCCATTAATAATGGCGAAAATGCCCACTACGACGAAAGTTGCAGCTCTACACTGGCATCCACTTTTAGCAACGGTGGTAAGAACCGTGAAACTGGCGTCACCACTACCGATTTATATGGACAGTGTACTAAAAGTCACAGTGGGACATCGGCTGCTGCACCAGAAGCTGCCGGCGTGTTTGCTTTAGCTTTAGAAGCAAAGTAATTTTAGCTTTGTTTTCTTTTGTAGTAGTAGTAGTAGTTGCTGTTGCTTTGTTATTTTATGAAAATTAAATATTATTTAGTCCAAAATTGACTTGGCGCGATTTGCAACATCTTACTGTACTTACATCCAATCGAAATTCTTTGTTTGATGGTCGTTGTCGAGAAATTGTCGATTTGCGTATACCAGGTGTCCGTAAAATGCATCGCTCTAGTCGGGATGTAAGCGAATTTATTTAAATTTACGTATATAGGTGTGCATGCTATTGTCGACTGCTTTTTCTTTATTTTTTGATGTACAAGCTTTTCTGATTGCTTTTCTCATATCGTAACTATTATGTATGGTGATGTGCAACAGTAATGAATGAGTCATTTAATTTTGAAAAATTTGAAAGTTCAACTTTTAGAATTGCAGTCATTTTGAATGGCAAGTGAATGGCGTTGGATTGGAATTCAATCATTTGTTCGGTTTTGGTGTTCTGGATGCAGCTGAGATGGTTATATTAGCCAAAGCATGGCGGACGGTTCCGGCTAGATTCCACTGCGACGCTGGCAGCATTTGGGAACCTCAGTTATTTATTTAAAAGAATTTTTATTTATTTTCATTTGTTCATTTGATTTTATTTTTTAGTCGAATTCCATCCAGTGGAACTTTGGTGTTGGAAATTAATACAAACGCGTGTCGTGGTACAGAAACTGAGGTGAACTATTTGGAACATGTGCAGGCAGTGATCAGTTTGAACAGCACTCGACGTGGTGATGTGACATTGTACTTGATCAGCCCGGCTGGCACCCAGTCGATGATATTGAGCCGTCGACCCAAAGATGACGACCATACCGATGGTTTTACCAACTGGCCGTTCATGACTACACATACATGGGGAGAGGGTTCATCTGGAACGTGGCGTCTTGTAGTTCGATTCCAAGTAAGGCGACATATTTTATTATCATCATCATCATCTTCTTCTTCTTCTTCTTCTTTTACTTAAAATAACTATATAATTTTAATGTTTGTAATCTTTTTATACTTCAGGGACCCAACAGACAAACAGGATGGATCAATCGATGGACATTGATGTTGCACGGCACCAAAGAGCAGCCGTATTCTAGCATTCAACCTACAAGCGACCGTCAAAATTCCAAACTGCAGCTCGTCCAACGTGCTCATAAACGCACTGGGTGATTGATATTAGCATTTGATAAATAAATGGTGAACGATTTTTCCACAAACACAAGCTGTTTGTTTAACAGCGTGAATAAATTGAACAGAAAAAACTGTGAAGCTAAGCTGAAAATTTAATGTTTCCTTTGCTTTTGTGGTCAATTTTTTTTAATTTTCATTTAAGAAAATTTCAGTTCTCAACTTTGCTGAAGGTGTGGTTTTCCTGTAGCGTCTAAGTCTTCTGGACAAGTAAATATCTTTAGTTTAAGCAAATAATAATAAAATGACGATTTCGCCTCAATTTTAGTTTATTGCATCTGTGAGAAAAAAACAACAGAAACTATTTCACGGGCGAATAATGAAACAAATAACGTAACGTCCTGGTCAGACATAGAAACTGTGCATAAATAACAT
Source organism: Trichinella pseudospiralis (assembly GCA_001447645.1). Classification (NCBI taxonomy): domain Eukaryota; kingdom Metazoa; phylum Nematoda; class Enoplea; order Trichinellida; family Trichinellidae; genus Trichinella; species Trichinella pseudospiralis. The sequence continues at coordinate 554,280 of JYDV01000009.1, read as the reverse complement.
AGTAACATTGAGGAACTGAAGAGGAAACGTTCCAATCACTGATTGACTGATCTTGATGATGATGATGATGATGATGATAAATAAGTAATGTAAAAAAAGAGAGAAATGAAAAAACGTTAAAAACAAGCAGAAAATTTAATGTTCAACGAGCAGCCTTTGTTGCCAGATGACGACGACGGCTTTCGAGTTGCAGTCGGCTTAGATGTAGTGGTACGTTTGGATATCTCGGCCGGCGATTGACCAATCACTGAAGAGGAATCAGTTTCTTCGCCAACAAATTCCAAACGGGATTCTCTGTCGGTGAATTCTTGAATTTTGCTGCGCACATGGCCTTTACGATGCTCTCGAATGAAATTCACACTGGGGCGTATACAGAACCCAACTTCACTGGCCGGATGATTGTCGTCATCTTCCGGATTGATCTGCTGAAGGATGATTTGCTTTTTCATATCTGAATCTTTGAACTCGTCATCTTCAACAATATCCATGTTGGTCGACGACACTTTCGTTGTTTGGATGATGTTCTCTTTGCTTTCAATTTCCAAATTCCGTTCTGGCAGATCAACAGCAACGACAACACTGTTGTTCTTGTCCATGTTGTTCGACGATGCTTTAATGTTAGCTTGTTGTTGATTTTTCAACGGTGATGAGAAGGGAGTTTTCGGTTCTCGTAGTCCTGATTTCAACGAATTTGGCATACCACGACGTAATTTCGACGCTCCCAAACTAGTGTTACGCTTCTTGGCAAAAGTGCCACCCGCCTGAGGAACCGATTCCACTGGTGCACTGATACAGCGTGGCAATCGCGCCTCTTTTCCCTTCGCATCATTCTTCTTCGTCTTGTCCTCCTCCTCCTCTGCATGCAATAGTTCCACTTCTGTGCAGCACACTTCCATACGTTCGACGGGCGATTTCAAGCCGACGTTGATTGTTTTGGCAAAATTGTCCAACGCTGATGACAATTCCTCATACAAACATGACTGCTTACTGTAAGCATCTTGCAGCTCGTTGTCACTGCTCATGAATTGAACCGTCGTTCCACGCTACAAACGTTGCAAATAATTCTCCTCAACAAACCACTGAACAGTCAATCAATTGAAATTACCAAAACTGTTTGAACTGGCTCCGCTCGAACAAGTTCACCTTCTGCTTTATTCACTTTCAAGCATTCACGATTCTCTGTGGAGATGACTTTTCGATCCGGCAATGAACTTGTGCGCAAAATTGGAGATGTTGTACATTGTTCTTCAATAACGCTGCTTGTGGATATACCTTCTGTGAAAGCTGAAGAATAAATCGTTTCGAACATGCTGCTTCGCTGAAATACACAAATCACAACTAACAAATAATAAATTAAGAAAAACTACAACAACAACAACAACACAAATTATCCATTTCCAACTATTGTTGCATTCCTCATACCATTGGTTTGACGTGCTTCTCTTGCAAGCATCTATTCTGACGGATGATCGCATTTTCTCCCTTATCTGATAAACCTTGACTTTTTTCCAACGAACACACAGATCGCCTTTTGTACGGTTCAGTAATTCGCGATCCTGAAACTGTTCAACATGTAAACAATACTACAATCATCTTCACAAATAGAATATACAAAAACAATTTATTTTAACATCTTGATAACCAAAAAAATTGTCCAACAGAAGAAAATACATTTATGGAAACATTTCATTTACAAATAATTTTGAAAGCGGTGAAAACTACAATTAAACACTACTACCTTGTAGTAGTCATTTCTAAATAGATGTTCAGCACCGTGAAATACATATATATATATATATGAATATGTATTCTAACTACTAATTCCATAAATTGAACGACCCCCACTCATCAGCATGTTGATCTCATTTTTCAATGATGATAAAGAAACCAGCAAGACAACATGATGAAAAATACAGGCAATTCACAGTGCCACTGACATATCACACATCCTACGTTTGTTAGTTAGCCCTGGGCAATTTTGATCAATCCTTGTCAGCGACGTTCATTCGGCCGTTTAAATGTCGTCCACATAATTTTTAAGGTGAAGGACAATTTCACTAACGGAAAACTACTCTCAAATATTCTTCAAATGGACATCACAGTTTTTGAAAAACTGATTTGTAAATGTCATTTAAACTTAAACGAAGTACAAAGAATGTGACATAACAACCAAATAAACAACTATGACATGCTGAAGAAAATGTCACCTACAACAACTGGGAGAAAAAAAATCGTACAATTACCTTTTATTCTTTCATGACGTTCAATTGATTCAGCACTTTTTCTGTAAATAAAAACAATTATTACAAATAAATCCATATTTGAAAAATTAATTACAATTTCGGCTGAACAGATCGACGATAGATCTGTGAATTTCGATTTCCAGATAGAGAATTTCGTGATCGTACCAACACTTTTGAAGCAGCTTTTTTCGCTGAACGTTTCAAAATGCTCAAATCGTCGTTTAGTTTGTCAGATGATTCAGCAGCCAAAATTGCTCTTTCTTGCTCAGACAGCACTCCTTAATGAAAGAAATAACATTGAAAAAAAAATTAATAAAAATGAATCAATCAATTTACCAATACTATCTGCATTTTGTATGAGCATCTCAAGCACGTCCACTTTCAAAGCAATATCACTTTTTGAAGCTGCCAACTCGTCAAGCAGAGCTTGACCGTGTTTCACTGGACGCGCTTTGGCAGATTCACGAAAAATGCAAGGAACAAATACAGTTGCCAGATTCTTAACATCCATCTTATTGTATGCAGAAGAATTTGAAATCTGAAAATTAGCATTCAAGTGCTATATCACATGTATGAATTATTTGAAAAAAACAAACAAAAACCATTTTAAGAAATCGCATTATAAATGCCAGCGTCTCTTTGTGACGAGGCGGCAGCGCATGGCATAGCTGCAAAAGGCATTTGGTTCGAACATCGCGTGGTGTATTTAAGTCGGCAAATTGCAAAAACTGAGGCTGCAGACCCCAAGTTAAAATGGGCTCATCAATTTCGCGGAGGAAAAGTTTGATAAGATCACAAAGATCAAACGGCGACACCTCTTCAATTTTGAAATTGAGCTCCAGGGCTGAGCTTGCGTTAAAACAATTCTAAAGCAATAAACAACCATTTGCCTGATGTAATGGTGTTGAAGCGAAACACAATACCTTCAGAACCCGTAATTTGCTAGCGATCCCAGGTTTTCTGAAAATTCCCTCGGTGGTTAAATAATGAGCTTCGAGAACACTGAAAGCTTTGTGCAAAAATCTAAAATAATAAATCAAAAATACAACAAATATACAAATGAAATTAATAAAAATCTGCTTCTACATCGGCACAGTGAAGGTCACGCCATCAGGAAACGTGTAAAGCAACGAACGAAGACCGGAAAGAACGAGTGGATTTGGTGGCGAGTCCATCTCTTGGGTGCGGGATCGCCGAAGGTACTTGTTAACCCACAGCGAAATCGTTCTGAGAAAATCACTGTTCAGTCTGTCAGCACCGTCCGCTACCAAATCTTCGTTTAAAACAACACTAAACGACCTGCTCTTTCGTAAAATCAATATGTGAAATGCAGGTGCAATTTGAACAAATGAAGGGAATAATAAAATTTTGAATCTAATCTATTATTTAAACATAATATTTACTTTAAAAATCATGTCAAATATTTTAAAATCTTTAAAATTTAAAATTTTTTTATAACAGATTTGAATTTTTTAAAAATGTAGGTCACATTTTGAAATATACAAAATGCAGTATTTGAACTAAATGATAATTTATAATTAAATTTACAGAGTCTAAATTTTACTAATGTAAACACTTTATTTATGAAATGTAAATATGTATGAATTATTTTTATTTGAAAATTTGCTTAGTAGATTGTAATAAATATTATTAGTTTATGCAAACAAAGCATAATAGTTCTAACTTGTTTTGATCAAAATGCTGATAATTACACACAAACGCACACACTCATACATATTTATAAACATCTATATGCTTAAAGCAACACAGTTTTAGAGAACTTTAAGATGATGACGTAATGGAAAATGAGAAAATAAAAATCAAAATATAATATTAGTTGAAATAAAAATTAAAACCATAATTTTTTAAATCACGATACGACAAAAATTAGATATATACATTTGTACTGTAACACATTTTGAAAACTTATTTTAGAAGTATCTTAATTGTTTTTTCAAAGGATTACTGTAATCCAGACCTTAATTATGCTTGGCAATCCCTGTGTACGAAACTTGAAATTGTTTCGTTGAAAGTTAATAAATGGATGAATTTCATATATATGAAAGAGCAGCCAATGTCAATGTTCCGTATAAGTGATGATTTAAGTATGTCTATATAATAGTGTTGTCTACATGTATAAAGTTTTGAAAAATTAAAAAGTCAACAAGTTTTTATTGTAGACGGTGTTATCTTGTTAATAATGAAATTGTATTATGCCATCTTGAAATGATTAACGTGTAATTATTTAATAATTATGAATTATTAATCAATATTAATAAATTACGACGAGAGACTTGTTTTACTTAACTGTATTATTGTTTTGCATTGAGTATTTTAAAGTGAAAAAGTATTCACTTATACTTTTTGTAGAGTCCATCGCAAGGAAAATGGAAGGAAATTTTTGAAATTTGCTGACTAAACTTTGTGGAGGTAAGTGCATTTTTTAAATATCTGACCTTTTTTGACATATTGACATGATGTAGTCAGTTTTAATGAGAAGTATTTTTTCTCTAATTAGTATTTTTAAATATGTTGCATTGTCAGATTTTTATTTAATTAATAACATTTATATTGAAAAATTCAAATTCAGTATTGTTGGTTTATTGTTATAATCTATAAATATTAAATTGAAATGCATCTATCTTCTTTTCTTCACATTTCTTTCGACATTTCTTCACTAAAGTATCATGAGTGAATTCAACAGTATGTTCTCGTTTTCACCCAGACAGTTCTATAAGCTAAAGATGGTTGATTATGTTTTGACACAAATAGATCAAAGCGATATGTTGTAGCGGGTTTCAAAGCAGCAATTTCTTGAATAAGTATTTCATTTCGATATTGATTTCCTTTAAATTGGTTACAAAAAAGTGGTTGCAAATTTTCATCCGGTTGTTGGCACAAATTCCAATCTTCCAAAGTCAACTGCTTGAAATAGTCAAAGCGTTGCACTCTTTTGTATAAGCAGTATACATGTGCATCGGTAGAAGCTAGCCAGCTTAGCTGCACACTGTCGCATTTACGTTCCGTTACTGTTATGCTAGTATCGTATGGTAATTTTGGATAAGGATAAGCGGAATAGTTATTCGATGCCCAAATGTTGAATATTTTTGCTTGATTGTCGTCATTTGCAATTTGTATTTGTACAATTCCAACGTTGACACCGGTCAAATTGATCGCCTGCAATTCTTCGATCGAATAGTGCAATGTTTTTTGACCATCTTGATAAATAGCTGCTTGCAGCGGACCAGTGCAAGGTTGGATGAGAATGTAGAGTTCAGAAATGGCGACAGGTGCAGAAAATTGATATACCTTAAATGCAACTCTGGATGGACCAAGATATCCTGTTTGTAGTTGCGCTTCAGTTAATGAAGAGACCAGCCGGTGTTGACTGATTTGATTTTCAGATGTTGTAGTGAAACTTACAGTATTGTATGCAATATTTTCTCCAGTATTTAAATCTAACGCGAATACATTGGCATAATAGTTTGTATTTTGTTGCAAACTGATTAGTTGAAGTTTTGCCGGCCCAGTAGCATCGAGTACAGTCAGTGAACGAACAGCACCGCTGTGATGTTGCGGTATTAAGCGATGTGCAACGTGTTCTTGGCGCCGGTGTTCGAGTAAATTGACGCGGTCTAATTTCAAATCTGTTTCCAAATCGCACAAAGTGGCAAACGGTCGAACAGTACTCAACGCAATTACATAGACCAGACGACCGCCCGTGTACAATAAAGCAGACATGCTGGGCTTCCAACTTAGAGTTACTGATTTACTTTGAATATTGTCGATCTTTGGTTGTGTCAGATGGAAAAGTTGGAAAAACAGATGCTTCTCTACAGGAGTAGTACCAAAACGTATTTCTACTTTGCAAATACGTCTCAAACCAGTGAGGTATAAACGAACGTGCAACATTGAAGCTGTTTTGCTCACATAATTCATTTGCTTTTCACCGGCATTTTTGTAAAGCGTTTCTTCATCTTCATGCCAACTATCTGGATAGTGTGGTTCTTTGAAAACATTGTCATACAGGCGATTTGTCATGTAGTTTTGTTTTCCTATGTAGAAGCTTAACGCTGAAATTATATGCTTTATCAACTTAAATAAGGCATCAATATGATGGATGTTTCTACTTGGTTTGTTTTTAACTGTGCTGACTGGTAAATTGGTGAGCTTCCAACGAACAGCACCACCGCATGGGCTGACAGTTACGTACATGGTAGAATTTCCTTTTGGAATGTGAAAATCCACACTTATTTTGAAAAATTGATTATTATTTTTCAGTTCAATAGCCGATTTAATTTTTAGTATATGAAATTTAATTAAAAACTCTAACAAAGTAATTTTCATTACTGAATAGTTATTTTAAATATTTTCAACTTACATCTTTGTTTGCTTGTTTTTCATTTCGACAAACATTGCTTTGTTGAAGAACATTTTATTTGATATCTGTCTGTAGATTATAGAGTTTGAGTCTTTTATGCGTGGGAGGCGATATGGCTTATGAAAATAGTATGATGCTTCACAGATTGTTGAAATTGCTATCAAGATTAGGAACAGTTGAATATTCATATTTGTAGAGAGTTTATGGTGAAAAGTGAACTGAGTAGTGCATTGCAAAGCAGACGAGTGAGAAATGAAATTTTTACAAATCTTTCATTTGTCAACATTGGGATAATAGTATCTGTCTTACACTGGACGCATATCTGTCAGTTGAATAATTCTTTTCAGCGGTTAGTGGAAATGGTTTTAGATTTAAGCGTGCACTTTGACAAGGCATATTCATAGAGTGAATGTCAATGTTGATTTTGCGCTTAGAGCTGAAATTTCTTAAACAGTGAGGAAATGCCTATTTGGTAAAAAAAGATTTTTAGAATGTTGTTGATTGAGCAAAGCAGGATTCAATTTTACTGTCAATCTTAATATTTAAATAAAATGGAAAGCTCTAATTTTTTAATGACAGAGGCACAATAGTTTATCCGTAGTTTTATTACCATTGGTGTTAAGAAATTTGTCACTATTAAATTTAAAAATTGATAAAATTAATGCTGCCTTGCTGATGCTAACATTTTTTTCAAATTAATATTCTTTGCTAATGAGATGTTGAGCAATGGAATTTTGCTTATCAGGTTTTTATGTTGCTTCGTACGATGAAACAAAATATTGAGGTTCTTGGGTACTTGAGAAAAAATTCTATTTTAAATTTCATTTCAAACATGAACTTGCAAAATTTTAGTTAATCTTAGTTTTTAATTGATTGACTGATAACGAACAATCTGAAATTTATTTATGCTTTCTTTATTGGTCATCAGTTTTCTGAAACATCTTCTGATGATTCGGATCGATCGTCTTTTGATGATGCGCTTCTTAAAGATAAAGCTGAAATAATAAGACTGATTTTGAGTTGAAAATTTTAACGATATTATTTTGAAATTTACCTGACTGACTGACTTGGATGCAACGGTTGCCGTAATACGTGTAGCAGCATAATTGATTGTAAGCACAGTTTGAGTTAGTAAAGCAAGAAGGTGCCAGTTGAGCCCATGTGCCTATGTAAGCATAGTGTGGGCAGTTACCAGCAGCTGTTGTGACTTGTCCTGGCCAAGTTGCAGTAGGACTTTGCCATGGTGCATTTGGACAGCAGAGTCCGCTTCGGCATGTGTATCCCCACGGACACGAATCTCTCTCGTCGCAGAATATGGATGTTTTTTGTCCATCCGGGCACGTGCCTGAAGTTTGCACATCGCTTAATACCGCAACATCACAGCGGTGCTCCGTTAGGAATTTGTAAGAAGAAAAGAAAATTATCCTTTTAATTTAATGGTTTTGCTTACAAAGTGGCAGCATGCAGGCTTTGCCTATGATCGACTCACAACATTTCATATAACCAGAGCAATCAAAATCGGTTCCACAACGGTCTCTTCGCCTATGATAATCGATTTCGGCCCCTTGAGGAAGAGTCGGACAAACACCGAATTTTTTACGTGCTATTATGCATCAGTTTAATCTAAGTGAATGTCAGATTCAAATTTCGAATAGTTTTACTTGTTCTCTGGTTTGGACAGTGGATTTGCGGTACACATGGAGCATATGGATGCAAATATAAACGCACAAAGCCACTTATGCAAGTGCATCCAGGTTGACATGACTGTCGACATGGTTGTTGCCATCCGATGTTGTAGCAGGTTGTCATGCACCCACCTCCACAACTATCCCACTTGGTATACGGCTGCTTGCATACTTCCTTTTGATCTGTCGATGCAATTGAAAAACAAACATAGAATATATTGAAGTTAATAAAATGGAAGTGTGGATTTTGTAAAGTTGTGCAATAAAGTTTATGTACCGTAATCTTTAGGCATCATGCATACTTTTCCAATGATACTTTCGCAACATTTCATCGTTGAGTCACAGTCATAATCATCTCTGCATCGGTCATGTTGTAGTTGGTTTGTGAGATATCTTGCTGGCAGTTCAGGACATCGTCCAACTTTCACTCCTGCATAATTTATTAGTTTGTAGTTTTAATTTGTTTATTATAGTGATGAGGTGTAGTGATATTGCTTAGATGTGAAAATATGCTTGATACTTTGTTTTTAGTACTGATTGGTTAATTTTGAAAGTAGTTTTCAAATACTAGAACTTATTTACAAGCTGCTTGTTTTAGCTACAATTAAAAAGAGGTGAAACAAGGCAAAAAATATCTTCAAAAATTATTTTTGGGAATTGCGTATCTGAAATTCATTCCAGTTTGAAATAACGATAACAAATCATGTTTCTAAAAAATTCCGGGACAAACTTCCGGGACTTTTATCATTTTTTCTTTTCATCATAAAAGTTATTTTTAAAGCTGAATTTTTAGTGAATAATCAAACATAAATCGTTCTGTTTGAAATTCATTATTATTTTGAATTGTTGAATAATACTGAATAATTCAGTAGAATTTTTTCAATGTATCACTTCTAACGTTGTGCTTCTTGTGCAAATTTAAGTTTTGTCATAGTGATGAATATGATTTTTAAAAATGAATGTAGTTCTTTTAATTAATTTTATTATTATCATTATTATTTGGTACATTGTGATTAAGTGATTTGGTACAATTGCAAGAATAATGCAACGGACAATCTTATTTAAGGAACAAAAGAAGAGTTTAGAAACTTGATCTCAATTGATGAAATAGCATTATCATTAACGAATATTATGATTAATTTGAAGTTGAATCTGGTTTAAATGAAATGAAATTTAAAATGACTCAAATGAAACTGTTATTGCAAGTGAAAATTTTAATAATGCGAAATTGAAACTTACGCTGCAGATGGCTAACAGAAGTTAAGCATGTGACGACACACAGACTGAACAGCAGACGTGTGTAAAGCATGTGAAAAACAATCAAAGTACAATAGATAAGTTTTGCAGTGTATCTTGGCAACCGAAATTGTGCAACGCTGCCGGCATCGGTTGCAAGCACTGCTTAAGCTAGAACTGGTCAGACTCTCCTGTTATTATTGTCACTCAGCCGGCCAACGCCCGCGCGCGCTTTCAAAACCCTGAGCGTTGTTTGCGCTTAGTTGCGTGGGAAATCTGGAAATTTTAAGCTTACATCGACGGCAAACAAATCTCAAATGACGCCCAGTCTGGACAAAGGTCGACACCCACCCGTTTCTCTAGTTGCTGTTTATGCACACCCAAGGAACCTGTTGAGGCAGCATATCGGCTTTTGAAAACATTTAGACACGTTCTCCAATTTGCCATGGCTCGTGACTATTTTTGATATTTTCTTTCTTCTCTATGAAGCATTGTTGTTTCTTGGAAATTCTATTTTTCAATTTTAGTAACTTTGTTCAGAATTTGTGGAATTGCTGAAATTTTCAATTTTGGCTTAAGAAGGGAAAAGTGAAAAATAACAGTCTTTAATATATGCTGCTATAGTAGGTAATAATGGTTGTTGTTGTATGTGCTCTTCGTCTCTCGCATAATTTGAGAATGTAGTGCAGAACAACTGTTTTTTTCTCCGAGAAGCAGATATATTTTAATACACACGAAAATTTAATTTGAACTTGTTTAAGGAAGTAAGTGATGAATCATGCAAGATAAGTCACGACGGTCTGTTTATAAAATTGATGTAATTAAGATGTTAGCAATGTAAGATTTCTTATTAAAAAAAAGGAAATGGTGAGTTTTAAATTTATTCATGTAAACATTCATGTCTTTTGTGACTAGAAAAATGTTCCAAAATGTATCACTTTTTCATATTATTGTAGATAGTTGAAATTCTTTTTTAGCAACTAAGATTTAACTTAAAGTATATTTTATTGTCATTGCTATATATGCCCTGCTTGTTGAGTTGATAATTTACAATTCTAATTTTATAATTTAATGTAATATAATATAATGCCTTACTTTATTATAAAAAATATTGCTTTTATTCATTTTTTTCTAATATAAGTTTTGACAAATAATTTCTGAGAATAGTCGATGAAAAGATATTGGATGTTTAAATTTTTTTTAATTTTTACTGCATTAAATTGAATTGAAATAGAAAAAAGTTGATTGTTGACAAATTATTTGTCAGAAAAGTAGTACATACTTTTTATTTATTCATATTAAATTTTTGATAATTGATTGAACCTATTTATTGTTTACTGTAGGTTAATTGTTGTTTGCAGACGTGTAGCTGTCGTCTTTGGTCGAGAAGAAAAGCATTGCAGAATTGTATAGTCAGAAAACGTGTACACTGATAATGGATTTATTACACAATTAAATGGCTGGAGTGAATACAACGCAGATATCGAGTAATTCTGAAATATTATTCAAATTACATTCTTTATTATTTTTCAATTAATTTGCATGTAAGAAAATGCAAAAGAACAAGAAAACAATATGGATTTTTTACATTTTAATTATTTGAATTTTTTGAAAATATTTTTTTCTTATCTTTTCGTAATATTTATGAACAGAGGTGAATTTAGGCAATCAACATTTGCCTTTCTGTTGATATATGCAGATCGATATTAATTGACTTGCAAAACGTTTTGTAAGGCAGCAGTTATGTTGAAATTTAGGTCTTTTCCTATTTGCCTAAACTGATGTAATCTGTTCAAATGTATTGCTTTGCATTTTAGTTAAAATTTGTATTTTTATAATTTCAAGAATTAACATTTTAATTAATAAATAAATGTATGTCGTTTTAATAGCTGATGTACAACCAACTGCCTCAGCATCTGCCTCATCCGGGTCTGCCGCTCCAACACAATTAAGTACATCTTCTAGTGGCCATCTACCTCAGAATTCATGCACTGCAGAAGTTTTATCGGTTTTTGAATGTCCTGTTTGTCTTGATTACATGCTGCCACCTTACTTACAATGTCAAAGTGGCCACCTTGTTTGTGGCAATTGTCGTCCCAAACTAACATGTTGTCCAACATGTCGAGGGCCAGTGCGTAAGTATCATTCATATATATATATATATATATATATATACATACGTATGCATGAGTTTGAAGCTCGTGTAAAAATAGTGATTTTACCGTGATTTACGTAAAAGAATGTAAATGTTTAACTGATTATTTGGTTTTAGTTAATTTTTTGTTCAACTTTTTCTTTGTTTATATATTTGTATTTTATGTTTAAGTGCATATTTGTTGCTTTGTCAATAATTTTCATTCAAATAAGATTTGAAAGACTAATTGCTCATTTATTTTATTGGGAAGTTTTCAGATTTTATTACATATGCATTTAGTATTATTTTTTAAGTTTTGATCAGATGTGCAGTTGAGGATTTTTAGATATTTGTTAATGAGGAAAGTTTCAGTTATTACATTAAATTGCGGCACATATTTATTTAAGCACATTTATCTGTACAATTTTATAAAGCCTGTGAAATAGCTATTTCTATGCTGTGTGAAAACTGTACCTTAGTTAAATTTTAAATCTATCGCTAATCTCTTATTACTGTATTTCTTTTTGACTGTCAAGTTCATATATGTAAGTTAAAGCTTTGTTATTTTTGAAATGTTGCCGTAAGAATAAAATTTAAATAAATGCCATTTTATTATTTTAAAGTAGTCTATGTTTGAATTTAAAAATATATCTTTTGTGTTGGAATATATCATTTGCACAAATTAAAAATGTGCACTTGGAAGTAACGTTGTAAATTGGCATTTGACACGGTTTTGGTTATGCTAGATATGCAGTATTGGTTTTATTAGATTTTTTTCAGAATTATTTTTAATGACTGATATTATTTTGTATTTTCAGCTTCAGTAAGAAACTTGGTAATGGAAAAGATAGCAAACTCTGTACTTTTTCCCTGTAAATTTTCCTCTAATGGTTGCCCAGCGGCTATGCTTTATCAGGAGAAAGTGGAACATGAAGAAGCATGTGAATTTCGGTAATGGTGTTTATAAACAAATTTAAAATATGACATAGGAGTTTTTCTAATTTAATTTAGACCATATTCTTGTCCATGCCCTGGTGCGTCTTGTAAATGGCAAGGAAATTTAGATGCAGTTATGCCTCATTTAGTGAAAATTCATAAATCTATTACTACATTGCAAGGCATGTATGAATTTCAAGTAAATTTTTTAAAATAAATTCGAGCAGTTTAGGTGAAGACATTGTTTTTTTGGCTACTGACATTAATTTACCCGGATCAGTTGACTGGGTGATGATGCAAAGTTGCTTCGGGTATCATTTTATGCTAGTTCTTGAGAAGCAAGAAAAATGTGATGGTCATCAAATGTTTTATGCTGTTGTGCAGTTAATTGGCTCTCGTCAACATGCTGAAAATTTTCTATATCGGTGAACTAACTATTCGTATTGTTTTTTTACTGATAAGTATTATTTTGTAACGATTATTTGTTATATTTATAGAAGATTATTATTATTATTATTATTTTAATTGCAATTAAGAAATTAACTTTTTGATTTGAAATTGTTATGTAAAATATTTGTTGTAGTTTGGAATTGTCGTCTGTCCGTCGACGGTTGTGCTGGGAAGCTACACCAAGAAGTATTCACGAAGGTGTAGCAAATGCTATATCTCAGTCTGATTGTTTGGCTTTTGACACCAATACGGCTCAACTGTTTGCTGACAGTGGCAATCTTGGTATTAATGTAACAATAACCATGGTTCCGCCGTACATTATAAATAATTGACTGATGATAACGTCTGTTGTAAGAATGATTTTTTATAACGGCTGCTTTCATTTTCTAACTGCAAGTTTTGCAAAGGCAAATTTGGATCCAGCTGGTTCTTTGGATCAACTGTGGTGAAAATTCAAGCAGCTATTTGTTTTCGTTTTTTTCAGCACGCCAATCAGCATGATACGTGTGATTAGATTCGGCTTTCTGTGTTTTATCCCAATAAAAGAAAAATTTAACATGTACTGCTTTTTATTTCAAATGATACAATGCAGAAGTGAAGCGGCTTTTTTGTCATTTTTCAGGATGCTTTTTCAAGATAATTTTGACAGTTTCATTTTAATTGACAATCACGCAATTTTGATTGAGACTTTAAAATGCTTAAAAGTTGCTTTTCGTCATTTTGTGTCTGCTTGCATTTACTTAAGCGTGATGTTATTTTTCAGCATCTTTTGCGCGTACTGTTGGATACTTTCAACATATTCTTATGATGCAGTCACTGATGTTGGTGTGTATTATTTGTATATTATTATTATTATTATTATTATTATTATTATTATTTTATATATGAACATGTAATAAATGATTTTTTGAAATTGTTGCATTATTATTATTATTTGTATTTTGCATGTACGGTGTAAGGTAATGCGTACTGATCAAAGTTGTGGTTTCAGGTTCTACTTGAGTATTTTTCTTTTAGATCAGAACAATCAGTGCATTCTTGCATGCCATTACAAACCAAATTTTGACAGTAATCCATATTATGCTGATTTGACTGCGTCAGAAATACCTGTAGAAAGCTGCACCCATTTGATTTATGAATCAGCGTTTGTAAATCAATTTTGGGATGTAGTTCCAAGACATCCGAGTGAAAAGCTTTACACAAGTGGCAATCGATCTTATGCATGGATCAATCGGTGCGTGATTCATGCTTTATAACTTCAATCCATTTGTTAATGCATATTAATGTTGTTGTATTCATGCTGTTTTTTGTTTTTATTTTTCTGTTTAAAAGAAACAATGAAAATTTATGACTGTATTGACGCTGTTGCAGGTTGAAAACAAAATTTAAATCGTTGGCAACGATTCTTGCTATTGACATGTCGTTTGACGTAGAGTTTTACGATTCCTTGTCAGTTCGACATTTTCGGTCGAAATTGAGCCACTCAATTTACAGAGTGATCGAAGAATATGCTTTCAATGGCTTTCTTTTGAATCTTCCAGTTTTTGCTCCTTATTCAAATTACATTCAATTCCTTATTGTATTTAATTGCTAATTTTGTGATGTGATTGATAATAATAACTGAAATGAGTCTTTAGGAAATGCATCAAGCCAGGCATTTTTCTCTGAGGAAGAATATGATCATTGCAGTTAGTATTAAGCGATCTGTGGCTCAACAAATACCTAAAATCATTGCTGACATTTCAAAGTAATTGATTTTTTTAACAATAATTTTAGCATGTGATGCAGACTTTTTAAAATATTTCTTACAGTTTTTATTTATAAGAATTTAAAATGGTAATAGCTGTAATTATTTAATTAAATGTCCATAAATATTGTGTTCAGCTCATGAAATTTGTCCGTATAATGCATTTCAAAAAATTACTTGAATAAGTTTTGTGTTTTCTTTTTTATTATTGCAGATATGTGGATTTTGTAATAATCGCTTCTGATGAAATGACAGATACCCATATAAGTTATTTTGTCGACCCGTTACAGACATCCGGTATCCCTGATAGAGAAAATGCACTGGCAAGTATTTAAGTGATCTGTTTAATAGTTGAATGAAATATGGCAGTTAATTTTCAGTGACAAAACTTTTCGACATTTAAACAAAGTAGTGAATTTCAGGAACCTGTGGTAAATAAGTTGCTATCGGCGGGTATGATACGGTCGAAAATTGTCGTTGGCCTGTCCCTTAAAGTTCATTCTTTTGTTTTGCGCAATCCGAATGAAAACATTGTTGGAGCATCGGTTATTAGAAACAGCCCTGACTTATTTAATTATCGACATGTATGTGATGTAATATTTTTTAATGAAATTTACTGTAACTGTTGTAGATTTGCAAAGTTGGCGATGCAGATTTGCACGAACAAGCATATTCTAAATACAAAATATCCAATGATCGTTGGATTGCATTTAACGATGAAGAAACGATAAGAGAAAAAGTAGCTTGGGTTCAGCATAAAAATTTGGGTGGAATAGCACTGACAGATGTGAATTTTGACGATCCAACTGGCTACTGCAGCAAAAACTTTTATACATTTCCGCTTGTCAAAATGGCTCACAGTCAGATGAGCTGTTTGCATGTTCACGCAGTTTCATCGTCAACTGATGATAAAGAGACGAAAAAATCACAAAACAGTGATTTTTATGAACAATGCGTAAGGTATGGTTATTTGAAAATCATTTGCACATGTAAATACCGGCAGGTACTCTTAGATTGTGCACTTATACGTTGAGAAAAGGAAATGAGCCATTTGAAATTGATAATTTGATAAATAGCGGTTGTACTCATTTGAGCATTTATGTTGGCAAGTTCGACAGTCCGGGAAAATATGTAGATTCATATTTGTTACTCAATCACATGGAGCTCTTGAAAATGAAACGAGCTAATGTATCAGCGGTGCTTTTGTCAGTTCATTATTTGGATTTCTGGAAGTTGTCTTCAAATGATACTTCGAACAATGTAAATTTATTCATAGAGAACATGGAACATATAATGAATGAATTTGGTTTTGATGGAATTCATTTGCATTTTGAGTTTGCTAATGCAATAGAAGAATATGAAAAGTTATATACTGAAGTAAACTTTGTTATATTTAGTATATATAAGGTGGAAAAGCAGGTAATTTTTTGCTTCTAGAAATTATATAACAGAATTTTAAACATTCGACAAATGGCGTCTAATCGTAAAAAAATGCTTTTTATTATTTCTTTGAATGTTAATGCTTTCATCAATGAAGCTGAACAGTGGTTACGAAGAGCTGATTATTTGAATTTGTTATTGAAATATTATGAAGCTGAAAATGTAATTCGATACTATAAGTTAGGATGTTTGATGTTCTTCTTATCAAGCAAATTAATTTAGGAAGAATTTTTGCATCTCATTCATCGTACTGGAAACAGAAAGAAGCTTCTGATTGGTGGAGCGCTTTTTAAACACCAACGAAGCAAACATAGTGATTTTTGCAAGCAATTTCGCATGTCAGTTCCAAAATATGAAGACAATTCATTAGATCCGATTTATGATAGCATTGAAACAATTGTGAGAAAAGTGAGCAATTTTTTTAATACTAAAAGAAATTAATTTATAAATATTGTATATCTTGCCTTGATTTATTTTAGGCTCGCTTCGCGACAATGTACGGTTTTGGGGGTATGGCATTGCTGAACGTACATTTGGACGATCCAAGTGGTATTTGTGTACGAGGTTCAAAATTTCCTTGCTTGAGAGCGATGAAAGAAAATTATTTGTGCCAACCTCCTTGTGAAACACTGGAAAACCATTGTCAAAAGAGTAGTAGCAAAGTGATTTGCTACTACTCTACGGAAGTGGATAGTGATGCGGTGTTTTCTTCTGACTTGCCATTGAAGCGATGTACTCATTTGGCTGTGAATATTTTATATTTTTTCAAAGATCGTAATGGAGAGTTGAAAATACATACCAGTTGGTAAGTTTTTTTTTATCAAAGGAGATATCATTTTATGTAATAACTTTTTCAGGTCGACGATGCGAATATTGAATGAATTGCTAAGTTTGAGAATTCAGCATGGTCTAAAATTGGTCGCAGTTGTGCAGAAAAAGCATGGCATTCATTCTTACAATGAAATTCTTAGACTGATGAGTAGAGATTTTATCTATACGATTTTTAACACTGTTATTCATATTATGCATTTGAAATATTCAAAAAGACTGTGAATTGTTTTCAGCTCAGGATGAACGTTGGTTTGCGGAGTTTGTTCGAGTAATAGAATTATTCGACTTTGACGCAGTGGAATTGCATTTTGGTGCTATTGAAAACATTCAGCATCAGCACATATTAAACATTTTAAAAGTAATGTTCAGCTGTAGAAATTTTTTTGATGAGCATTGGAGAAAAGTGTTTTTTGCTGAATTTTAGAAATTGAAGTCTGAGCTGAGACGCAACCCTACATCAAGTAATCAATGTTCGGTAGAGTTTGGTTTTGCTGCTGAAATGTGCCCTATGGATTTGGGAAACAAGATCTTCGTTGAAACTATTTATGGGTAATGTAAATGTACTTTGCTAGTGTTTTTTTTTCTTGAAATTTTAAATGTTGTGCAGCACATGGCAATAAATTACTGAATAGTAGTACCGAAATTTCACATTATATCTAATGTGAATTTTCTTCAAATTTATGTATAATTTATTGTAACAATTAAAAAGTTACACTTGTTTTATTTCAATTATGATAAAGGTGATTTTTTAGACTGTTTGATTACATCACATTGCTGTCATTTAAGTCGAACAGAGGCTTAGGCATGGCAGAGACCAACCGTGGAATTGCAATAGTTTGCAGATTTTATTTTTCTTGTTTTTGATAATTTTGTCGTGTTATATGTAAATATGTTGCCCTGGCTTTGTGATTTTTAGGAAGATGCTATTAGTATGTTTGAAGATCAAGGATTTGCAGTGCGCAAGCTTGTTTTGGCGTTGCCTTCGTTCGGCATTCAGTTCAATCTTGGTTGTGGTTCCAATGTATCAGTTGAGGATGTGTTATCAAATTTAAGTGATCACGCCCAATATTTGGAATATGATCGCAAGTACAGGATGAATGACTTGTGCCGTAAGGTGATCCGCAAAGAAATGAAGGAATTTATTAGCTATCGGCACATGGGAGCAGTTGCTTACAGCTGTAATGAAATTTTATTTTATGAACGACCAGAAACGATACGTTACAAGGTAGGCTTGGTTGAATTGGCCATTTTAAGTGATTTTTTTAAAATAAATATTTCAAGGCACGTTTTGCTGCTGCTCGTGGTCTTGGTGGAATTGCTCTTTATCGACTGAATGATGAAAACGATTGCAGTTCATGTTCTGGCATTTCGTATTGTTTGCTTGATGCTGCAACTGCTGATTGCTAATAAGCTTCTAACAGTGGTTTTTCTTTTTAATTGGTTAAAACAAATAAAATGACACAGAAGCAGATGAAATCATTGATTAGGTTAAATTGCTTCAGTAGGTACGAGATTCTGGTAATATGCTTTTGGTAACTGAAGTTCTACAACAGACGGTTGGACTGAAGCTAGACGCTTTTTTTGATTTTTTTTCATTTCTCTGTTTGTCACAGTGTTGGATTTCAACCATGAGGGTTGTGTTGATGACATCATCAATGGTTGTTGCTGCTGCTGCTGTTTTCGAATTTCCATAAGTGATAAAGCTTCAGCGATGTTAGTAGGCTGAAGTCGTTTCTTGTTATTGAGTCTTGATTGATTGCGACTTTTTTTCAATAATCTTGATGATATTGATGGTTGAATTCCAGGTGGACCACTTGAACGTGTAGGTATTTTGAGCTGAAAAGGTGGCCGATGTACAGCCAATGTGGGTAAAGCTTGTATGGTGGAACCATATCGTCTTCCAGAAGCATATCCATTTCTATTATGGCTAGCGTTTGGTTTTATTATTTTATAGGGCTGCGGTTTTCCTACATACATGTTTGGTGTAATGGGACTGAAATAATTTGACTGTAAATGATTAGAAGTGGGTTCACCATAATTTGGCCGTGGAGTATTTACATATGCTGTTGATTCAGTTGGGGATGAGGGGGTTGGTGTTTTTAAACTTTCAGTTATTTCTTTTTTGTCAACAGCTTCAGTGTATGGTGTTTCAGCTTTGATATTACTTTCAATAAACTCTGTTTCTTGGATATATTCTGGTTGTTTAACTGTGAAAGTTTTATTAACGATTTCACAAGAAGAAATAGCCGCCTGCATGTTGGACTTTGACATTTTCTTTTCACATCTCTTTCTGTGATTTACTGCTTCATTCTGTGATGGTGGAATAAAGAATGTTGTGCTCACAGGGGCAAAAGGTGGAGCAGCATTTCCATATCCAAAAGTTTGGAAAACGGTTTGACCAGAGTCAGAATTCAAAGAGCTTGTCGCAGGCTGCCAATTTGGATCAGGATGATTGAATTGGTCGAAAAAGATATCACCGTTTCTAATTATATTATTGTACTCACCGAAACGATGATTAAACAGCGCTTGCCGAAATGGAAATTTTCTGGAGCCAGTTGCATACAACTGTTTATAAATAACTGAAGTGTAATTTTCATAATTTGGGCACAAAGGTTCTGGCACTCCGGCACAGCAGTAGTAATCACCTACGGCACGGTAGCAGCAAGTATCCACTGGTGCCAGTCCGTCTCGATTGCACAAATCAGTTCGATGTGGCAAGCAACGTTTTGGTCGACCCATTGAATCGCTTAATAGATGAGATCCAGATGGACAAAGTTCAAAAACCTGACTATTGGAAATGCTGACGAAGTCTGTAACAATTAGTTATAGAATAAATTATTAAAGAATGATATAATGGCTAATGGATTAGTTGGCGTGGTAAAGATAAACTTTTGGGGAAATTATAGACAGGCACTTACAAAAATATGCTGGCAACAATAGGATAGCAGGAGCAAACATTTTGATGTGATACAATAAAGAACTGAGCTGGTTATCTGGACAGCAGATGATGATGTAATGCAAGAACGTTTGCAAATGTATAGACTTTTTTGATCAGCTCATTTGTAAGACTAACCAATGTAAGATGTCGCGCTTTTCACAACCCCAAAACCGATTTACCAGTTCATCACGTCAGAAGGCTAATGTCACGATGAATATGCCACCTGTTTGTAGATTGTGATCTAATTTCAAAACTATTCATTGAACATTTTTAAAAACATCCTTGCATTTTATCAGATTTTGTTTCATCTCCTCAACGCTGGTCATTAAGCTGCCAAATGACAAAGGAAGCTTCAAATGTGCGGAAGAAACAGTGCAATTACTTTGCACTGACTGTATAAGCTCATATTGCTGGTTGAGCGAAAACGTATTTAAAAATTTTCAAGGCCTAATTTGAAAAGGATTAAAATAATTTATAAGATATAATTTAACAGGATGTGGTTTTTGTTTTTGAAGTACATATTAAAAGCAAGTAAAGTTATAAGTATGTATTATATATTAAACGTACGAATGCTGAATTTTTACTGCTGATCATTGTTTGTGGTCAGATAATGTTATCAATGCATAATAGCATTGTAATCAATGATGAAGCAGTAAATAAACATAGACGTGCAACTGTTGAGGTGACGTTTATTAATTTATTTACTTTTATTACTACAGTGTATTATAAAATTTTATAAAAAATTAATTACATCATTTGCATACAATTTATAGCATTGAAAATATGAAGTTATTATTTGTTGAAAGTATTATTGAAAACTGTACTGTAAAATTGCTACTTTAGGCTGCTGCATTTTATGAATTGAAGTAAGATCAATCGATTGTTGTAATCAAGCGGTTGCTATAGAAACTGTTTAGCAATACATATTTTGAAGCGGCCTTGGACAATCTGACTCGTACATAGGGTCTCTTAAAAAATGTCTTCCGCATCTGTTATGTATCCAACAGGCTTTTTACTGATGATTAATGGACAAATTGAAACTGCTCAGGTAAGCCGGATATAATTTTCAATCGTTTAAAATAAAATGAACATTTTGTTTACTCTTTCTTCAGTTTTTCAATGCATCTGATATTTATTGCAAATATTGTTTTGTTCATGGACCAGACTGGAACGTTTTGTCAGTAAGCTGTAAAAGTTTTCAATTTTTATAAAATTTATTTAAATTCTTTGAAAGGGAATTGAAGAAGGCCTGTCGCAGATGTGTTGTAGAAGTAGTTTAGAAAATTCAGCAAACGGCTTTGTGCTGAATTTTCCAGTTGAACTGACGCTCAAATCAACAAATCCGTATGGATGTAAGTAGATAAAAATGCTGTTTTGTTATATCAATGCCAGTGATTTTGTTAAATTTGTCATATTTGAAGGGCCTAGGTTAGTTTTATCTTGTTATGGTACTGACTGGTTTGGCAATGATGTAATTCGAGGATACGGCTTTACACACATTCCGACTAGTGCTGGACGGTAAGCAGAGAAAAAGAAATTTTGGCTGCTTTTTATTATTTAAATTTATAATTTTATTATTATTTGTATTGATGATAGGCACGTCAGAGAAGTAGCAATGTTTGTTCCAAGAGCATCTTCAAAATTCAAGCACTTTCTTAGCTGGCTTGTTGGCCGTAGGCCAGAATTCGTCGATCCAACTTTTATTGCTCAGTCTGAATCTAGAGATTGTAAGTCAATCAATCGAACTGAAAGTTTGAGAAGATGCTTTTTAATTTCATTATTCACGCTACAGTAACCCAAGTGGAGATGTCCGGCATGGTGAAAATTAGTTTGAATGTGGTCAGCAAATGTTTGAAGAAGCTTGGCTATGATTGCTGCCGTCGAACGCAGCCGTTACTCAGTGATTTTCCTTGGAAACAGGTGCAAAGTTCAGCAACAGCTGTTCCATTTTCATCGACAGTACAGATGACCACATTGGCTTCAACCTCAGAACAACAAAATACTGCTACACCTGGAGCAAGTGGCTTACAAAAAACAGTGGTTGTAGAAAAAACCGATCCTTCAGACAGTGTGATTGTGTTGAAAGACGCTGTACAAAATATAAATTTATCTGAATAGGCAGAGTTACTTATGCTGCTTATTATCTATATACTGTTATTGCCTTGGAATAAGGAACTGTCGTCATTTATATGTATTTGTTTCTAATTGTTATTTATTTTGTTTTTTTTTTTGAAATATTAACTCATATTAACAGTAATTAACAAGTAATGTTCAAATACAAGTGATGAAAACGAGGTCGATACACAGTTACACTATAACGGTAAACTTGACATGGTCATTCATATTCATGACCTTATTGTCAGTTGGTCAGTTTTATTTGCAGATGATTGTAAAAGCGGAAATTTTCATAACACAATTAAAACTGGAACATTTACATCGCAACGTCTGATTACATTAGTGGTGTTGATTTCAATAAGTTTACATCGGAAAATGTTGAAATAATGAAAATAAAAAATAACTTTCAAAACTAGGTGTGGTAAATTTTTAAGTTTCACCTCACATCACAACAAGTTCAGTTCATTTGGACTAGTCAGAACATTTTTAGTGCATGCAATAGTGGAAAATATGCGAATTTTTACGCAATCAAAAAGAAAGTTCCATTTTATTTAGTCGTTTTCAATTAAAAATTTGAGCATATGAACAATCTAAAATACTTTATAAAAAATGAGTCAACACTTAACCTGATTGTCAGTTTACCTGCAGCAGTACAGTAAATTTTGTAATTGAAAGTACACAGTACCAAGTCTGAAGCATTTTTCGTCTTTTATTCGATGTCGGTTGAATACCTTTTAAAAATTAATAATCATTCATTGAAAATGATGCACGCCAACTGTAGTGATATGGTTCCAAGTTTACGTTTGATAATTTTCTAAATTGTTCCTGTGTTTGCGGTTTAAGTTGTTGTTTTCAGTTCATTTATTAAAAATGACTGTTGAATTACTGTTTTTATTATTTATATATGTTTTTTTAATTGAAATTAATAATTTAATAAAGTAAATGTTGAATTTTTAGCATAAAAGAAATAACTACCATTCTGTAATTAATATTTATTTATTTCAAAGATTATGTCAGAATGTTCAAATGATTTTCATTCAGTTGTGAATTTAATTCAAATTATTCTTAATATCATCTTAGTCAAGTTGCTGTTGTTTATTTTATTTACACCTGCACACCAAATCATCTTCCCGCATGATCAATAATTCTTACTGTATTCTATTGTATTGGCTTTGTTTGGAAATTGGCTGTGCAGATCTCGCGTGATGTGTTTCAGCGTTCGATCTCTTCTACTTGCTCATACTCACTTTATTAGTAAGCAACTGAACAGAATACAATAAATATTTTGATTGTTTAAAAAGATTTTTTTTCTCATTTTCTCCCTATACTCTCAATTGTCTTCTGCTTGCTTGCGTCTTACGTATTTATTTCCTTTTTGCATTGTTTTCATTCTTTGCGCGTTTGGAAAGCGTAAGCTTTGCGGCTTCACTTGCGCTGCATGCAGCTAATTCATCGCCGGCCAACGGCGATTAATCAATATCGGTAATGGGAGTGCGCGCGTGAAGGAAAAAAGCTGTGACGTTGCTTGTCTCTCGCCGAAAGCATCTTAAACATTCTTTTCGTCGCCTGATTGTTGCATTTAGGTGTACCATTGTGCATTTTATTCGTCATTTTTAGCTGCACGTTTGTTTTCAAATTTTTTTTTTATTAGCATTCATTTGTATTCATATTTGCTTTTTCTTATACTTGTTTCTTTTTAAATTGGAATAGCTATGCAAACAATGTTAAATATATTAGCTTGTGGTAGATGTGCATTCGAGAAATGAAAAGGAAAACACCGCAAGCGAGGAAACAATGCTCAAGTGAGCAATGCATGCTTTCTTTGCTTTTTCAAGTGATGTACAATTAATTTCTTGCTATCGTAAGTACGGTACGTTAGTTTGTTTTCTTCTTTTTTTTTAAACTCGGGGAGAATTTAAAATATAGCATTATAAATACAGTAAAATCATGAAAATTTAAAACTAGTTTGCAAAAATGCTAGTCTGTGGCTTCAATTTGTTGTCCAGTTTATTGTCAACGTTCTAGTTTTAAAAATTTGTCGGTTTGTTGGTCGAATTTTGTTTGCAGCAGCGTTTTCAATCCATCTTGAATTGTGAACGTGCTGGTCGATTTCCATTTTTCATTTTATGCTTACAATAAGTCTCCCCGGCCCGATATGCTGAACTTATTGCTTCTCTGTTTGCTGAGTCACTTGTCGTTTTCGATTTTCGTCCAAATTTACTTGTGGCTATTGGAGAAGTTTTTCATTGAACAAGTGACGCCAGTGCCGGACAGCTATTGAAAAAGCTGTTCAGGGTCGACGGCGCCGTTGTGCTTGCATTTGTGGCCTTAGCTGACGGTGGAATGCGAATCATTTGCCAACGGCTTGGCAGGTCGATTGTTGCGCAGCTGGCGTCGGTTGAACGGCATTATTTTCCAAAAAGCACTTCACTCAAAAGGGCCGTCTAGCCGAGACTGCATATTTTGCATTTTTCTTACGGCGCCTGTCGTTGCAGCATATTCACATCCCATACTGACTGCTAGCCGCCCTTTATTCAGTTGGTGCTAATAATAGACGGCTTGAATGATCCGCTTTTGATTAGAAAATTATTTTATCAAAGCTGCCCAAGGACATGCTTTCCATTGAACCGATCTGTTTGCACTCATCAACGAACTGGGCCGACTACTTTAAAATTTGGGATAGACACTTGTATAGGCCTAATTTTTCATTTAGTTTGTCCTTCTTCTACATCTGCTATTCTTCAAGTTCAATCACACGGCGGGTACAAATTATTTTCATTTTCTATCAAACAACCAATTCTTTATCCAATTGTTATTTTTCGTGTTTTCGCAGCATATTATTATTATTATTATTTTTATTCATTAACTGATTGAATTCTGGTCAATTTTGATCTCTATGAAGACGATGATTTGAATCGATATTTCTTGATTTTAGATTATTTGCTGTTGAAAATTAACTTGCTGACGTGATGGCATTTTGCCTCAATGGATCATTGTCTGCGGTGACAAAAGATCCAGAACAACGACATGAAAAGTACAGTAAATTTTTGTATGTTGAAAAATAATTTTTACATTTGGATTTGAATAATTTTCAGTGATGATGATGAAGAAATCAATGTTGTCGATGTATCCGATGGTGAAGATGATTGTATGGAAAGTGGCGCCAGTTGTTCTCGCAGTTCTAGCATAAGATCCACAGGCGATGCATGTTCGGAACGTTTGCAGCCGTTGGATTTGTCAAAAAAAAGTGCTAGATGGAATGATTCTCACCCATCTTCTGGACAGACAATAATCGGAGCTCGGCCTTCAGTGATCCAAACTCAGGGTGAGTTTTGCAGCAGTAACAGATTATTTAATTTAATTTAATTTAAGATGGCAATTAATGGAAATTGTGTTGTGTTGTGTTGTGTTGTGTTGTTTTTCTAGATTATAATTTCAACCAGTCGGAATTGCCAGACGTAGATGAGCATTTTCGTAAATCTTTGAGCTTTAATCCACTTTTGCTCAACGAAGCCGAGGTGAAAGGTAGGCATTGCAGTGAATCATCGGCACCTGACCAACCAAGCCTTGCCGTGGACGACCACTTTGCGCGCGCTTTGGGTGAAGTTTGGTGGGCTTTAAAAGCGAACATGAGCACTGAAACTGCAACCGCTGCCAACGATGCTACTATTCAGGCAGTCGAAGTTGGAGAAAATGAAATTTCAAGCGAAAGTCAGTCCGAAAATAACGCAAGCTAAATTTTCATTTACCACAACTGATTTTCGTTAGACTGATTTTAGCTTTGAAATTATAACATGATGTACATTTAATGTTTGCATCTGGACACCCGCTGGATGCGTGTATTTTTTTGTGTTTAGACTACACTTCGTTTGCAGTTTGCCTTGCTTTACAATATTTTTATTACTTGCCTGCCGTTAGAGAAAATAAATGAGAACAATATTATAATAAGCGATTTAAGTGTTGTTTTTCATTTCTTGTCGGCAAGTCAAGTGGGACACCTAAATTTACTCACAAATGAACTGAATAATATAATTTCTTTATTCATAATTCTTGATTATCAGTTTATTACTGTATCTTTGAAAGAGATCCAATTCGCAATTCGTCAACTATTGCAATAAAAAGATTTTATTTTTGAACTGTTCGCTCTTTTATGTTGAATATTACAGGCACTTCAAAATGTAGATTAACCAACTGCACATTTGAATTCTTATCAGGCTTGAAATAAGCCATTTGAGCAATTCTTTTATTAAAATGCATTAATTTGTCTATATGCTGTTTTAATTGGTTGCTTCTAAGATAGAGAAGAGTAAATAAATCCATTATTTGCTCGAAGAAAAAATTTATTTTTTATAAAAAAAAGTAATAAATCAAGTAGAAAGATAGAGTACTCTCTGATTCAGTTATTTCTAAATAAACTGACGTAATGGTGCGTATTTTTTTTTGATTAAAATTTGTATTCGTTAAACGTAATTCAATAGTTTCAAATTTTGTGTAAATGAAACAAAAAAATTGACTGTTAACATTTTTCTAAAGTTGTTTACTGTGATATTTACTTTCAGCATACTTGCTTATTGTTATGTAAATTGTTACTGTATCAGGTTTGAATTAGTTTTAAAAATTGCGCATTTTGTTGTCGTTTGATTTGTTTAAGCTTTGAAATAACTGCAAGTAATTTAAAAATGCGTTGGTGTTTTCTGAATATTCAGTAATTCAAATCAAGCAGAGTTGTTTACTTGTTGATTTTGTTATAGATCGCCTGATTGATGTTTTACTAAATGGGTATTTACGGTTTTTTATTCTTTGTTGAATCAACTGTCCGCCAAGTTTTTGATAGTGTGATGCAAAGCGGGTATACAGGTACCCAGTGCACGTTGAAATGATTCACTTATGATTCTTCTCTTTGGTTGTTTCTTAGGCTGACTTCATCTCTATGAATTTTTTTCGCAACGTTGGATCGGACATGACTGTTAAATTGTTGTCAAGCTTGCGTGACGCTCTGCAAGGTTCATCTTCATCCAGCTTGCCCACAGAGCCGGCGGTTCACGTGCCACCACGGTCGAATTTCAACAACCCTACTGAAGGGCACCAAATTCCCAACGTTGCCATGTCATCGTCTACATCTGAAGCATGCTGTTCAAGCAATGTTCATTCCGAATTGTTGAGCGATAGAGAAGACGAGTCGGCAGATGGTTCTAAAGCGCCAGAATCTGATTCATCTTTACCAAAAAATGCAAAACGTAAAAGTGTGAAATTTCTTGACGACGATTCTCTTGTAGTCGTCAAATACCATGAACCGTGGAGACCAAAACATTTTGGCAAGTTTGTTTTTTTTTACTACTTTATTAATCAAAAAAGATAGTTTCTTATTATTATTATTTCAAAATAGAAGCTTTCTGTATATTTATATATCTTCTTGTAACTTTTTACCAGTTGCTCACTGATATTATCACTGAATTGTAGATGATTATAATATTTTCTTTATATGGCTACAATAGAAAACTGTAGTTTATGTTCTGTGCGAATGAAACTGTTCGCGTGTGCAATTGAAATGAAGTTTCTGAATAATTGTTTATATGGTTGCTTTTTTTACTGTTTTCTTTAGAATCAGATGATGTTGATTCACCAAGCGGTTTGGAAATTCTCAGTGCTTACAGACATGCATGCTCTAAAGCTGGTATTCAGCCGAATAAAAAAGCAGAAGCTCAAATTCAAGTATTTTAATTTTATTTTTTTAATTAAGCTTTTGTAAGTTATTTTGTGTTGTACATGGAAAATTAGGTTGTGTAATTTGTAACAGTTTGTTGAAGGCAACGACAGAATAACCGATATTGAAGAATGACATGGCAATTATAAATTGCATTTGCGTTTATAGCTGTATTACAATGGCAATATGTGTAAAAATTATGACGCAAAATTGATCTGCATTGTTCACTTTACGTGGATTCTCTCCAAAAAATTGATTTAATAGAGTTGAAATGATTATATATATTTCAAATTCATGAAAATTCTTTCACTTTTCATTGTAGAAAATATTTTGCCAAAGTTTTGAAATATGTGATTAGTCATATTATTATTATTATTATTATTATTATTATTAATTTGCATTCATTCTGCCAAATTAATTTCTTCTAGTTTTGGAAAATGTGAAATTTAAAAATTGAACACATTGTTGTAGGAATTGAATTCCAAAAGTCGAGTTCGATTGCCAAGTTTTACTTTGAGAGGTTTGCAGAATATGATGAATATTTTATTACTTTTGTTTTGTTTGATAAAATAAGAGATTTAAATTGCTTATTTAGGCGAAAAAGTGACTCAGGCGCAGATTGATTGTTTGGAAGAAGTGTTCAAATTTTTTCGCTTTCATTCTGTTGATTTTGAAAATTGTTCTTTGGATGATGCTGCTCTAAGCTCATTGTCGGACATATTGGAATTTTACAATTCTGCGCATCATTTGAATCTCTCTTACAATCAAAATGTAGGTCCATGGGGATGGCAAGAACTGTTTCGTATGCTTCGAAGGGTAATTTATTTATTTATTATTATCATTGTTGAATGTTTGTTATTCATGGCTTTATTGTGATTATTTTTGCTGTTGCTATTGTTGTAGAGTTCAAGTTTAAAAGGTTTATATTTGAGAAGCACTTCCGTCAATGAACGATCATTAACTGCATTGGCACGAGTGCTTCGTATGCAAATGAGTTTGACATGCTTAAATTTGGAGAAATGTTCTCTTGGTGGAAAATCGTTGATGCTTTTAGGTATGTTTATGGGTGTATGAGTGGGTTGGTGGTTGTTTATGTTTTTCTTTAAACTTTTTGGCTTCTTTTTTCTTATTTATTATGTTTAAGCTGGTGCTTTGCGTGTTAACAATGCCGTTCGGGAACTGTATTTGGGTGAGAATGGTTTGTCAGCTGTAGACGGTATTAGTTTATTCAATTTGCTATTCGCCAACAGAAGTTTGGAAGTGTTGGATTTGAGATCGAATCGTTTAGAAGTACGTGCATTTATGATTATTATTTTTTAAATAAAGTTTTTACTTTTTTGGAGGACATTGGAGTAGGTCATATTTGCGATGCTCTTAAACATGCCGAAGTGGTGAAACGTAGCCGTTTGGCGTCACTGTGCTTGAGGAACAACAAAATCACCGCCAACGGACTAGCTTTCATAGTATCCATGTTGGTAAATATAGTAATAATATTACTGCTTCAATTATTTTTTTATATTTTTTGTCTTGATAAACAGGCTGTAAACAGAACTGTTCGTTGTCTGGATTTAAGCCAGAACACTATCGGCAATGAAGGCATGACTTTGTTCAAAGAATCGTTGATCAAAAGCAAAAGTTTGGAAAAATTGTTTCTCCAAGCAACACAAATCACATGTCCAGGTCTGAATTGTATTTTTCATTATGATCACACTGTATCCAGTAATATTAATCAGTATTCTGTTTTTCTTTCTAATAACCGTGAAAAGAAGAAAAATATACATATTTGAGAAGCTTAAAATTTAAGTGAATATTGTTGATGATTTTACTTATTTATTTTATGGCTGGCTGGCTATATTATGTGCAGCTGTGTAATGAATTTTGATTTGCTGTTTCAGGTGCAATTGCGCTTGCCGAATGTCTTGCCGACAGTAAGTCATTAATTAGCTTGGATTTGAGGAGAAATCCCGGAATCAAAACCGCCGGATTGCTAGCATTGCATGCTGCGCTGCGTATCAACAATTCATTGGTCAGTATCGGCTTGGATCCTAGTTGTTATGAGTGTTCACGTTCGCGTAGCAAACGATACGGTTCTCATTTCCAACGTCGGTACGAAGAGTTGCAGATATTCTGCGAAAGGAACCGAGCTTCGGCCAACACCCAAGAACGGCCCAAGCAGGCTGAGCAAACTGAACTGGCGGATAAACGCCCTGACCGTACGATGTGCAGCAGCCCAGCAAATGCACATACCAACAGTGACGACGTACAAAGTGCTGTTCATCAAGTGCTGACAGACATAGTCCGCTTTGTGGACTACGAGTTGAGCAACCAATCAACAGCTTTGAAGTGTCGACAACGAGCTCGACACCAATTTTGGAATAAGCATCCTTATTCGGATACGCATGGCTTTGAGGACGAGGATGTTGAGCGTGCTGTTAACAAGACCGTCACCGAAATGGTCACCTGTGTCCATTACGAAGTCGACGGTCCAAACCCAGGATGTCAAAGATGAATCATCACTCCCTTTCAATGTCCAACGTCGAGTTTTCTGTTCAGCATGATATGCCGGCTGATTTTGTATTCTCACAACTCAACAACACACCCACACCACACGGGGACCAAAGTTTGCAGAACTTCACTGAAGCACTGTTTTTTATTATGATGTTTTATTAATAAAAATATCATCATCCAAGATATCTATCTATCTATCTGATATGTATGTAATGGAGAAGAACATTCATTTTCTGTTGTCACGCATTTCTACATATCTAGCTTTGAAAGATCGGCTGCTCAATTTCGGCAAATTTCGGTTCAGCTAAGGAAATGGATGATCAAAGATTAATAACTGCAAATTGTTGGATTTGTCACACAACTTAAATACCTGGATGAGCTTTTGAACATGGCGAATAAAGTATTCGCCATAACGCTGTGCCACTTTCGTATCTGCAATATGTATCATATCCTGAAAAGCAGAAAAACAGTCCCACAATTGATACTCATTATAATAAGAAGCAAATTTTTATACCATATCGATGTAAAAATCAATATCGTTTGGTATGTCTTCTTCGGCGGTTAATGTTCTCATTTGATCGGACATCTTGTGCTAAAGTAGAGGAAGAAAAGATAAGTTCACTGTTTGCTATATTTTTGCTGAAGAGAATCATCCTACAAAACATACTTTAAATGATAGCAGGGCAGAGACCAGATTTTCCTTGTCTTTTTCCATGAACGACGACAACTTGGCCATATCCATTGTACTGTATAGCTTCATGTATCTTTAGAAAACAAAAATGATTATCAGTACGAAGCTACAATCAGATAAAGTAAGTGAACTTATACCCTCGCAGTATAGTAATCGCTTTTTGTTGTTTCACCTCTTCGAGAAATATTCGACATTCCCGCAACAGTGGTTCCTGTTTTTAGAAGATCATTTTACACATATACTGCGCTTAAACTGAATAAGTGGAAAATAACCTTGAATGAGTTTGGACCTGCGTCGGTACGGTTCAGAGTTGGCACCAAAAATTTTGGACAACCAACAATAAAAGCACTCTCGAAATCCGCCAATTCTCTATATGTAAAAAAAGAAAATCTCATTATTCCATGCTTTTTCCTCACAGACAGGAAATGATTGATACCCGCGTTGCATTCGTGTCATTTTCTCACCCATCGCTTTTGTCAACTCTGCTTGGATACTTTCGTCGATGCGTTGCGGTTGAAGAGCCAAACAAATAGCCAACAGTTCGTATATCTGCTCAGCAGTTTTTGTAGCCTTAAAAAAATACTGTTTATAACAAGAGAACGTTCACCGACAATATTAGCTAATGAAAACTAACCACATCATATCGCCATGCTGTTTGGTTAGTCAAAGACCGTGTACGTTGAATGTAAAGCAAACAGTCAACAAAAAGCTTGATTGCATCTTTATACTGGCGCATCATCATGTGGCAAAAGCCACTGTAATAATGTAGACTTACCATGCAAGAAGGAACTGTATTGTAAAGTCCCTATAAGTTGGACATTTTCAAGAGTCAAACTGTAATCCAACTTTTTTAAGTATATTCAATTCTAATATATAATATAATAACAATAATTTTACCAGAGCATGAAATTCTATATTTCGCCCAATTGTCAACGCTTGGGAATATTCGCCAAGAAGTGTATGCAAGCGCAAAAGTCCAATAAGACTAAAGTAGCCGAATTTAAAGTACAGCGGATGGTATTCAATATCAGGACAGATTGGTTTGTATTCTTCTATAAGTGTAAGTATTACATTATACGTTGAAAACTTGATTTTATTTTTACAACATACGCTGATTCTTCAAAGCATAAAGCTGTTTTTCGACTCGAGGTTTTTTAGCCATTGAATACAACACTCCAACTACATCGTAGAAATTCCATATCTACGAAGTCATAAAATATTGTAAAAATATTAACAAAATGTTAAATTTCTCACTTACTGGGGTTTCATAAGCTTGCAATTCTTCCAAATCTTTAGCAGTTATTTTATTCTGATTGCATTTAAAATGGCAAAATGATTGAAACTAGGAAAGGAAGTAATAGGTTACTTACATAAAGAATTTTACAAAACTATAATTAAAAGAAAACCTGATAAATAAATTCATCAATCATTTCCCAAAGCCAGATGTCAGGTAAATTTAATCTCAGTGGTTCTACTGATTTCAAAAGCATGTCGAATAACGTCATGAAGTTCATAAACGATGCGCATCGTTGTTCAATAGTCAGTTCGTGGTGAAATCGGTCATATAGAAAATGATAATATAAGTCTTTATAGAGTGCAATAAATATTTCGTCACACTGTGAATCCAAATCTGCATCAATAAGAGATAAACAGTTTATAGCAACAATGACTAATGCTTCAATAAATTTCTATACCGCAATTCAGCAATTTTCTAACTACATCTTCATCAGGCAAATTTCGACTTCGATAATATTTATCGGTTACTTCAAAAAATCTGTTAGATAAAATCTGAGAGATTATAAATGATTCTAAAACCAAATATGATCTCGAACTTCATACCCGTATTCGTAGAGCGAATGAATTTCACCCACGTTTTGATCACGAACTGCACGTTTCAGAACTTTCAAGAAATCAAGCATTTCTTCTGGAACTGTACTGCTTGAATAAGAATCCATACGGCTTATACTTTGACCATTTGTCTGATAAAAATAAAAACAACTATAAAGAATTAAGAAACTTATATACATACCAAGCCGTATTTTCCAGATGTATAATCCATATCACGTCTTCCAAAATTAGCAGATTCTCTTGGATCATCTCGATACATGGCTAAATACTAATAATAAAGGTAAATATCAAAGTTAGTTTACAGTTAAATTAACGGTAATTAACAAGGACTTCTATCTGCACTGCAAAAATGCAGCTGACACATTCACAGTCATACTGTATTTGTTGTGTGATTCAAAAGAATAATTATAACAAAAAATTTAACAGGGTTGATTTTATAATTAATCAAATACTGCATGCTTTCTTTAAATTATCTGCCTTCTCATTTTAGTATTATCTGGAATATTTTTTTTTTAATTTAAAAGATTATTATCTGCTGGAATTTCAAGTAATGTTACTTAAGCTTTACGCATGATGCATTATGATCAAGATTAATATTGCTTAAATTACGATTAGGTATTTATTTATGTAAATAATAAAAATTTGAATGAAACATATTATAAAACCAACGAATTGTTTAAAAATTTAAAAGTGTAAAAATATGCAAAAATCCGTATCCCAAAAAATTATTCAATAGCTATTTTATAAGATACATTAGTTTCGAAAACATTTCTTTCGGTTTTCAAAGTTTAATTTTAGCAAATTATAACTTCAAGAAAGTACATCAGCTTCTACAGTAATATTAATGGCATGCAAGATAATTTACAGTATGACATATAACTGACGTCACAGTCACAATTGGTATATAAAGTAAAGATAGCAATGGCGTCTACCTTGGGCTTCTTTCATTATGGCTTCTGCGCCGCGCGTATATGTTGAAGAGCTGCACACAAATTTAAAGGCGCAGTTGCTGCTAAAAACATGTCTGCATTTTATCACAACAATCCAGTGGTTAGCTTGTTATTATTATGGTTTTCTTCGAGCTTATCTTGACGCCGATTTGCATTTCAGAATCGTATTTATCGAGGTGTAATTGAAGAAGTATGCAACACTTCACGTGAAAGCTTTCTAGATGAAGGACTTGATGAGCAGGTTCTTCAAGATTTTAAGCAGGTTAATTCAGTCATTATAGTTTTGTTTTTTGTTATTTTAATTCAACGACATCAATATCTATTTGTTTAGACTATATTGAATTTTAACAGTTATTAAGCATTTTATTTGAAATTTATGTTATTTAATTTGAATAACTTTGTTTTGAAAACTTCGTCATATGCTTAAAATGAAGCGGGTTTTTATAAATTAATTAATTTATTTTAAATGTTTATATGTTATATTAGCTTATTTTATTGTGCTGTTTATGTTGATTGACCTTAGTGAATCATTGTTAAGGTATGGGAATCAAAAGTTTTGGCTACAAAAGCGATAGATTCTTTTAACGATCATCCGCCAGCGCCATTGTTGCGTAGCAATTTCATGCAGATGCCTCCGACGGTTGCGGTACCAATAACTCAACAAATGATACAGCCGATACAATTAACTCAATCATTACCAAGCAATTTAGCGTTTTCGCATGGAGTCTTTACAAATAATCCACCCGGTTTTGTTGTGCAACCTCTGAGAGGTTTGTTTTATGACAGTTGTTCGTGATTTATTGCATAAAGCATTGATTTATATTTTCAAAGGTGGGCCAGCGATGAGATTTGTACCGGCCTCTGCAACAATCCATGGACGTCCTGCCTTTTTCGCTCCGAGCATATTGACGGCAGCTAGTGGAACTGCACAGACTGTTCAGCAATCTGTAGTAAGCAATAAGAATGTAAACCAGGTTACCGGTTCGACGCCAACAAAAGAAGTCAAGACAGAAAGAAGCGCTGTAAACATTACTTTTTTAAAAATATTTATTGATTTATTCAATTTTATCGTCAATTGCAGAAAGTTGTATATCAAATTGATGGACCAGCTGGTGAGAGCGAAGAGGAATTAGAAGAAATTGACGATGAAGAATGCGATTTGGAAAACCTTGTTGATGACAACACTGAAAATACAGGACCTGTTGAAGATGGAGTATGTGAAGAGTGTTTTACGTTTTGTTTGTAGTTTTTTTTTCTTTTCTGTTTAGGAGCCATTAAATTCTGATGATGATATCAGTGTGGGTGATCCTTGTGAAATTTTTGAATCCGATAATGTTACTGCCTGTCAGTACGAAAAGGTAAAAGTTATTTTTACTTTGAAATTTAATTGATTCTTACAGACTTGTAATATTCAGGTTACACGCACACGAAATAAATGGAAATTTATTTTCAAAGATGGTATTATGAATATTAACGGTAAAGATCTAGTATTTAACCGCGCTTCGGGAGAAGCAGAATTCTAAAGGATTTGCCATTTCAATTTTCACATTGTGTTTTCTTCTAATGTGGAAAAAGACGTTCAATTTTTGTTTTGAGGTGTGGTGCTTGGCAAAAGTTCGATATTCATAATCTAATTTTATCTTTAATGGTAATTGCCTTGTGATTTGATTATTTTATTTTAATAAAAGACGAGAAAAAAGACAAGTACTTGTTTTAATTTCAGTTGAAGAATTATGAGTTATATTGATTTGTATTTTTTATGCTCATGTACATCGATACATAAGTATGTATGTACTTATGTATTGATTTATTGTTTTAAATTGTATAATGTAATGTCATGGTAGGCGTTTTATAGCAAGACCATGTTATATCGGTGGTTTTCGCAAACGACTGGATCGGCACGAGTTGTAAAAACTGCTAAAAAGATGACCAACGCCAGAGCACCAGTCATCATAACGGACCGAGCAAAGAATAAGATTTGTGAATATCTGAAGCAGAAACCAGAAATGGCGGGTTTGAGAATTGGCGTCAAACAGCGTGGTTGTAGTGGACTTTCTTACACGTTGAATTATGTTAGAACAAAAGAAAATACCGATGAAGAAGTAATTGTCAATGGTGCCCGCATTTTCATCGAATCGAAGGCGTTACTTACTATAATTGGTTCTGAAATCGATTACGTTGAAACAAGGTTATCTACGGAATTTATTTTTCGAAATCCGAATATTAAAGCTACCTGCGGCTGTGGGGAAAGTTTTGCCATCTGATCATCATCGTTTAGTCATTTTTACTCATTGCTGTTAAATTATTTTATTTTAAATATAATGAAGAATAAAAAATATAATAAAAAACAGTTTTTGTTTATTAAAATAATTGTATGTGACAAATGAACATTGTTGAATTTAAACTTGAGCATAATTTTGATTACTGTAAATCCTGAAAAAATTACTGCCTAACGGTTTTTTCTTCGTGGTAAGTTCAATATGAGACAAATTTCAAATTTATTAATATGAAGTTATTTTAAAATGTTTCTTATATATCGACATCTAATCTATTATTTTATATAGTGTTAAAATGTTACTTTTGGTAGTGGATTTTTGCAACCAAACGTGTTTAGTTTTTGCATTTATTGAGTATTAAAAGCTGTAAGTACAATTTTAAGCAAAAGATCAATAGTTTTCTTTAAATTTAAATGTAATAACTGTGTTTAGTTTTGATTATAATAAATTTATTCACTTAAATTTCTAGTTTATTTTTTTGTTGCAACTTACTGCAGCCGATGCTGGAACGTAATGGGTAAAGGTTCGACATTGTTGTAACATGAAATTTGTCTTTGTCAGTTCTAAAAATGAATAAAGAAAGTGATAATAATGCAAATAGTAAGTTGTTTATGTATTTTATTCAATTTTTATTTATAATAATGAAAAAACATGTCTGCATTATATTTTATTAACCGCGAAGAACTAAAAGGAAACGTTTTATTTGAATAGTTGTAAACGCTGTTTGCACAATGTGGTAATGGTAAAAA
Source organism: Trichinella pseudospiralis (assembly GCA_001447645.1). Taxonomy (NCBI): domain Eukaryota; kingdom Metazoa; phylum Nematoda; class Enoplea; order Trichinellida; family Trichinellidae; genus Trichinella; species Trichinella pseudospiralis. The sequence continues at coordinate 517,418 of JYDV01000009.1, read as the reverse complement.
ATAACAATAAATTTAATTTAATATTACATTGTAAAAATGAACAATAATTGAACAAATTAAAATCGTCTATAATCAGTAATGAGTTTCCATAGCTGTCTTAATACTGGAACAAGTAATTTAACAATGTCGGTCAAATTCGATTTTTCATCGATGCTTTCTGTACGATCTTGAATCGGTCTCGTCATCTCGACTATAAGAGAGAATAATAAAATTTTGAAGTTTAACAAAAAAAAATTTTATTTACTTATTTCTCTTCTATAAATTCTATAACTGCGCAATGTTTCGGCGAAAAGATTTGTAATTGCAGGTATCAGTTTTTCAAGTGAATGTAGAAACTTAGTTGTGGTCTCTATTTTTGAATGAATGTCATATGCCGGTGGTGGTGTGGGTGGCGGTTTGGACATCAGCATTCGTATTGTATCGACAAGTAGTTCTGTTAATAGGAAAAAGCATATATATTTTTTTTCTTAAGTTTAACGTCGTTGAAGCTGTTTACGCTGTTTTGCTTTCTCTATTTTCTCATAGAATCGAGCATAATCTTTTTCTTCGCCTTCTTTTATTTTATGTTGCTGAGCTTGGAATTCTGAAAAAAGGTTTTGCGTGGTATATAAATGGCATACACATAAAAAATGTTTTTAAACCATTTTCTGTCGTAGTTGTGGCAATGGAATTTACAGAATAGCTTCTGCAAGGTGCTATCATATGCGAAAGGCATATTGTCATTAAAAACGAAAACCGGTGCAGTTCGTTTAAACCACAAAAATTTTGCCAAATTTTCAACGGAAGCATTACAGCACTGCGCAAATTTTTGCTTTTGACATTTAATTTATCAAAGGGCTCAATAGATCAATTTAGAATAGCCTATAGCTGAAGGCTTTATGGAAAATTTTCCTAATATCATGTTTCTTATTTTGAGAGTTTTGCATTGCATGGCAATGTTAATTTGAAACATTTTTGTATAGTGATGTACGAAACATTTTTTATTTGTTGAATTTTATTTTATGCAAATTGAATTTTGAAAAATTTCTTTTATGGAAATTTCATTTCTGATGTGACATGTATAGATAACATACGGATTCTTTTCAATTATTTACAACTAAATAATTGTCAATTATTTTATTTTTCATAAAACAGATTTTTCACATATAACATTGTCATCAGGTAAAAGCGGGTAAAAAATTAATGAGAGAATTGAATTAGTTTTCTGAAGATTTTTCATCAAAATTTTTAATAGCATTGCTGCTGTTTGACTCTTTCTGCGTAAGGCCAGCATTGCGATGCAATTGCATTCGAAACACGTAGTCTGCATCTTTACCTTCAACAATGTTAAATTTCTCCAAAACAGCCATGAGACTTTTGACCATCTTGCGAGAAACTAAAAATATTCAGCAAATATTAGCAAACTAAAATTAGCGAAAACAATACAGTATACTTTTTTTAATGCTTTCAATAAATTTTCTTTGAATATCATATTCCGAAGAGTTGGTACTTTTTATGGGTTGATCTTCGTCATCATCTAGACTTAGCGGTTCCACGATATACATTGATTCAGGTAATTCATCTTTATGATCTGTTGTATTGTGAACTATACTGTGCTGTGAATGTTAGCATACTTGTTCACTGATAAATACTGCCTACCGTAGAGGTTGATGGATGAATCTTTGCGACGTTCAGTAAATTTTGAAGTAGCTTGAATATCGTGTTGTTCATCAATGGTATGGTTTGATTCAATTGAATCTTCCTTATTATCTATTATTGTATAAGCAGTCGTATAATATTGATGTGTTTTCCTCGCTAATATATGCTGCCTACCGTAAAGGTTCACAGGTGAATCTTTGCGACGTTCAGTAAATTTTGATGTAGCTTGAATATCTTCTTGTTCATCAGTGGTATTCACTGCAATTACACTGCAATTGTTATTCAACGACAGACAATGAAACAGGTGCTTACTGTTATTCAAGAAAATTTCAGCTTCCCTTTTTCCATCAAAAATGTCTGTTTTGTTTGAATTGGTGTGCAAACTTTCTAATGCATTTCCATCACCTTTTACAAGCTGTACTTCATCTGAACCAGATTCTAATAAATTTTACTTGTTACTTGATAAAACAAAATAATAAATTTCAATAATAAATAAATAATATTTCATTTACCTGAAGCACTGTCAGCGAATACACTGCACTTTTGTTTACTTAGCATCAGAAAGCTGATGGTAAAGAATATCCAAACCAACTTGGGCATGTTTGTATAAATTTAAGCAATTCTTTTCCGCCTGGCTCTTTTATATTGGCAAAATTAGAATAATTCATCTATAGGTCACGTTTTAGGTCAAAACAACAGAATTACTTGAATACCAGTTATTATTTATTGCTTACTGTTTTGGCATCAACTACTATTTTGGTGCTGATGGTGATGAAATAAATTTAACGCGCTGTCCTGTTATACAATATTTTTGTTTTGTTGATGAGTGTGATACTGTTAGGCATAATTTACACCAACAACAGAGTTTTATTCCTAAACACACACACGCACACACACACACACCTCAAAATGCAGTGACTGGAGGTTTGATAGAATTTATATGTTCTTCCTGGCAGTTAAAGAAGCCACTTCTGAATTTTTTATGATGCTTCAATTAAACTTGAACAAAGCGCAATAGTAATAGTAAGGTTTAAATATGATAAGCAGGTACAATTACTAAGGAAGCAATTTCGTGCGCGTGACTAGCAGACAGTATGATTCATATGGGAATTCTCTTCTTATATGTGGTCTCTGTTAGATTTACGTAGTTCAAAATCCACATTGCTTCAAAGGCTGCAGGTTGTGCGAGAATTTAACTATGCACAGAGATTTTTTTATTTGTAAATTTACTTGTTAATAGAAAACGTATTAGCTGCTTTAAGATCACTGATGCATTTTAAATGTGACTTCAATATTTATTATAATTTTATAAATTAAGTTTTATGATTTTATAATGATCTGAAAATTTTCGAATTTAGACGTATTTTCTTTCCACAGCTAACATAATAGCAGCTTTTAGGAAACTAATTAAGATTTCATTATTTTCTTTACCACAGTACGAGAGTTACATGAAATGACATGACTTAAAATTTTTATTGCAGTGTTATCTCTGACGAACTTTTATAGACACTCTTTATATAATAGATTGATCTTTTTTCCAATTTGTAGTTGTACTATGCGTTAAAAGACAGTATACTGTAATTATTGCTTTTTGATCCTGCATTAGGTTAAACTGTATCTTGCCTTCTCGTTATTCATTTTATTCTTGTTTAAATTGTCATTGCTCTGGTTAGCGTGTCTGTTTTTTTCAGCCGCAATGGTAGCCGATATTAATGCCGATAAAACAGAAATGGTGGAAAACATTGCTGAAGCAAAGCGTTTGCGTCAAGAAGCTAATGAGTGCTTCAAAAGTGAGTATATTTATTTATTTGTGATTTTACCACGTTTCATCGTCCAGTTTAAGATGAACAGTACGAGAGGGCTATCGAACTTTACAGTGATGCGCTGAAGTATACACCATCTGATCCTCAGCTTTTGGGAAACAGAAGTTTAGCTAATCTTCGCATTGAATTATATGGCTCAGCATTGGCTGATGCGACTAGCGCGATTGAAATTGATAAAGGTTATGTGAAAGGTTATTACCGTCGTGCTCAAGCAAACATGGCTCTTGGGAAGTTCAAGTTGGCGTTAATGGATTATGAAGCGGTAAGTAGCAGCACTGCTTTAAGTGAAAATAAAAAAGAAGCTTGTTATATTAATAATTACTATGCAGCTGTTTTGTGACTCACGTTGAAATAAATGAGATGCATTGTGTATGCAGTCATTTTTGAAAAAAACTTTATGAGTGTAATTTAATGAAGAAAAATTTGTATGTAGTGTTTGTTTTTCTTTACTTATATCTGTGTAGGAACTTTGATTCTTTAAAGTATTCCAATTTACAAGTACTGATTAAAGTTGATTATTAATTGGTGTATGTTGAAAGTAATATCAGTGATTTTTTGCTTTATTGCTTTATATTTTTTTTAATCATACATTCGTTAAGATGAAGTCAGAAAATTAATGTATTTTTAGAATTAAAAAAAAACTAGAAATCTTGTGTATATTCATCTGTTGAAATTTTCATTGATGATTTAGGTTGTAAAAGTGAGACCCCAAGATAAGGATGCTAAAAATAAACTGGCGGAGTGCAGAAGAATAGTGAAGCAGTTGGCATTTGCGAAGGCAATCTCAGTAGAGACTAGTGAGAAGTCGGCGGTAGATTCCATTAATTTGGAAAGCATAAGTATTTATTATATTTATTTTTGTTTTTGCAATTATAATTTCAATGTGTATTCATTTTAGCAGTTGAAGATGATTATGAAGGTCCTGTATTAGAAGATGGAAAAGTGACTTTGGAATTTTTAGAAAAGCTTAAAGAGACATTTAAAAATCAGAAGCGTCTTCATAAGAAATTTGCGTTTAGCGTATTTATTTTTGAAATTACTTTTTTTAAAGAAATTAATAATAATAATGATAATTTTTAGATATTGATTGAAATTCGAAAGTTCTTTTTAGAGGAGCCAACATTGGTTGATATAACAGTTCCAAAAGTAAGTAGCATTTTAAACATTATTAGAAGCCTATTATTATTTTTTATTATCACGCTTTTAGGATAAAAAGTTTACAATTTGTGGTGATATTCATGGTCAGTTTTACGATCTGCTCAACATTTTCGAAATCAACGGTCCACCATCTGAAGAGAATCCTTATGTATGTATTTATTATATATATATATATATATATAATTCATCGCTTCTTTTAGCTGTTTAATGGTGATTTTGTGGACCGCGGATCATTTTCCGTTGAAACGGTGTTTACGCTGTTCAGTTACAAGTTGTTGTATCCCAGGCACGTTTTTCTGTCACGAGGTGATTTTTCATTTCTAGATTGATTTCTAGATTTGTTAAATTATACATTCAATTTAGGAAATCATGAAAGTGAGCTGATGAATCGCATGTACGGTTTTGAGGGCGAGGTGCGCAGTAAATTTTCTTCCCAAATGGCTGAGCTGTTTACAGAAGTGTTTAACGCATTGCCTCTTGCGCATTTAATCAACAAACGGGTCCTGGTTATGCACGGGGGTTTGTTCTCTGAAGATGGAGTCACGTTGGATGACATTCGTGGTGTTTCACGATTCCGTCAACCACCGGACGAAGGTTTGATGTGTGAACTGCTTTGGTCGGACCCGCAGGACGGTAACGGTCGTACAGCATCTAAGCGAGGAGTCGGCGTTCAATTTGGACCCAATGTTACAAAAGAATTTTGCAAGCACAACAATTTAGATTATATTGTTCGGTATTTATTTTGTTTTATATTTCATACATATTCTTGCATGTAAGTTTTTTCAGAAGTCATGAAGTTAAGCCGACAGGTTACGAAGTGGCTCATGATGGTAAATGCATCACTGTTTTCTCTGCGCCAAACTACTGGTATGTGTTGAGTTGAAACTGTTTTATTCATTCTGTGATTTATCTTCTTTGTTCAGCGACACTATTGGTAACAAAGGAGCATTTATTGTGATCAATGGTAGTGATCTTACGCCGAAGTTTACCACCTACGACGCTGTTGATCATCCAAAAGTGACGCCGATGGCTTATGCTAACCAATTTTTTGCAGCTCTTCAAATTTGACGTCGTTCACAAACAAAGCTTGTCACAAACAAAGTTTGGAAACTGCTATTCGATAAGCTATTCTTTGTAACTGCTTAATAAACTAAATTTTGATAAATTTCAATATATTATTTATTATGCTTTTTAATACACCATAGTCTCATATAAAAGTACAAATATGTGATGTTGAAGAAAAGTTGCAAAAATGTTTGTTTGCTACTAAACTGTACTTTGTCTGTAGTTCTTGGTCATGAGCATCTTTTTACCGCACATGGCGCATATGCCTTTCTGATAAGCACAGCTTTGACAGTAATGGGAACCAGGTTGGTGAACAACGGAACGACAAATTCTGCAGCGGTTAAATTGATCGTTTTTGTGCGGAACATACCTGCCAAAATGAAAGAACGTCAACGAATACTCTTGAACTTAAAACAGTGAAATTAGTGATGAAAATAGTTCAGTTTTGATCATCATTATTTTTACCGTCCTTTGTTCATGGTGAGCAATTTGTTTTCACCAACTTTTCGACCGCCACCTTCGGTCGTGTTTCGGGCACCAGATTTCCAAGGATCAGGTGTTATCACTTTAGATAGTTTCTTTTCACACTTTTCACAGACCATCGACGAATCAGGTAATTGCAAAACACAGATCTGTATGTAATTTTTATAAATCAGCTCGTTGCGTTAATGAAAAATTGAAGTGTTTTGAGCCATGCTTTCAGGTTTAGAACGACATGTTCTTACTGTAGTTTGCGATTTTCAGGATTTAATTTTACAAGACTGCATGTTCGCTTGATTAGTAATTTATTACTTTTGTTATTTATTTATTTATTATTATTAATGTAGAAACTATATTTCAATTATTCATTTTGAAATTTGCATGATTAATAATATTTTTTATTAACTTAAGAAACTATATATAAATTTAATGTTTGATGCTTTTGATACCTCTGATGAAATTTTCTATTTAGACAGTTGATGTTTTACTTAGCTGTTCAGCCTAGAAATAATTATGGATTATTATTTCTGTGCATTTTTTAAAATTTATTTTATTCTAGTTTTTTTCTTGTTTCAAACAGGGAGTATTGTAAACAATTTTATCAGACAATTTTTGATTAGCAATTTCAAAATTATTGGGTTAGACATGTTGAAATATAAAAATAAAAGATTATTTTACAAAAATGGGTACCAGTTTTCGATTGCTGGCTCTTTTGTGTTAGCTAGTTTGTTAGTACAAAGTTAAAACTGATTGTCATCAGCTTCAGGAAGTGTTGAAATATGATTTTGTATGGGATGCATTTAATGCTTTACAGACGGAGGCGTTTCGTGACTCAACTTTCAATATGGCTTTAGCAAGCAGGCTGAATAGAAGCTTGGTTTTCTAGTTTTTCTGCTTTTATATTGCTCACTTCGTCATAATCTGGCTGCTTGATAAACAATTTATAATCAGACTGGTTTGTGTGGGCATCAGAAACAATAGAACAGGCCAATCATAACTGTCTGATGATAATTTCCTTGATCAATTTGACTCTGTTGCGCCACTTAAAAAGGTTCGCTATTTTGTAAGGTTTGCAAAGTTAGTTATAACTAATATAAAGTGAGCTATTATTGTTTAAAAAATTTTGTTTTATTGTGCTTTATATTCCTCGAAATTTTAGCTTTTAGCTCAATATTAGATTATTGCATCATCAATGAATAATTGTTGATTGTTATTTTTATGATTAGCTGACGATGTTGCATTTCTCCGTTTCGGTTCTAGCAATGATCTTTGGTGCCTTTTGTTTGACGATAAGTTTAGTGAACAGCTCAGGTACTTTTCTTTTAGGTTATACTGCATATGTATTAGAATTTAATCAATGATTTAATGAATAAATTTTTTCAGTTTTGTGTCCGTTAAACGAAAATTGGAATTCTTGTGGAAGTTCATGTGAAGAAACTTGTGAAAGCATTGCTAGTGGCAAAGACACACCTTGCACTCTGCAGTGCGTTCCTGGTTGCTTTTGTGTCGATGGTTTTGTACGAGATTCAAGAGGTCGTTGCATTCCAAAGTCATTATGTCCAAGTAAGGAATGGATTCATTGATTAATGCGTGCTGTTGTTTGTTTTAAAGTAATAGCTTATTTGCTTTTCAGATAAAGTCAACATTTCATGCTCTGAAAATGAAGTCTTTAAAGAATGCGGTTCCGCTTGTCCAGAAACATGCGATACAATTTCCTGGGGATTTGAAAGACCTTGCACGGGGAACTGCATTGCTGGTTGTTTTTGTAAGGATGGGTATGTACGAGGTTACGATGGACAATGCATTCCACCAGAAGATTGTGGAAAACCTAGTAAAAATAAAAAATTTCATTTTGTTTATTTATACCGTCATTGAAGTTATTTTTTTTTAGATAACGACAAATGTGGATCAAATGAGGTTTTCATGAAGTGTGGTAGTGCTTGTCCCGCAACCTGCGATTCGATCCGAAGTGAAAATACTATCCCATGCACTAAAGAGTGTGTTTCGGGTTGCTTCTGCAAATCTGGCTATGTCAGAGCATCTACCGGTGAATGTTTAGCTCCGGAAGCTTGTGGTGGTAAGCAGACGTCTTTTTTTTTCTTTTTTTATGCATGATAACTGTGATGATGAATAACATTTTGCTGAGAAGCAAAATACTTGGTTTCAAAATGCTTGATCGACGTATGTAGAGGAATTAGATTTCAATTTGAAATTTTATTTTACCCAATTATATTTATGTATTTAAAATTTGTTTGATTATGAAGCGCATTTGGGTGGCTGTGGACCCCGAGAAGAGTACAGAGCTTGTGGAAGTGCTTGTCCAGCATCTTGTGAATCTATAAAAGATCTTGCGCCACACGCGTGTCCTGCTATATGTGTACCTGGATGTTTCTGCAAATTTCCATTCGTTCGTGGGTACGATCTGCGTTGCATAATGCCTGCTGATTGCTGAACATGCTTTCAATTTGTCATGCTAACAGTGTTTTTTTTTATTTTCATGAACTTTGATCTTTTCCTTTTTTTAATTTTTTTCCAACTTTTCCTGCATGAATCTGATGAAATTATGCGATTGAAATTGCATGGGTAAAAGTGAAATTGAAGCATGGATATTTTTATCTGTTTTTTTAAAAGTGCTTTTGAAACAGGAAAAGCATATGAAATAAAACAAAAATCTTTGTTTAAATTAGTGACCATTTTGGCATATGAAAAAAAGAAAATGATAACTTTTATTATTCATCGTAGCTAATTTATTATTTTTCATTTTAATATGCCAATTTTAAATGGAATAACTCTTATTACTTGAACATTACGTGACAGAAGTTGTCAAATGCGACAAATCATGAAAGCTGTTTTGTTGTTGTTGTAACATTTTCAGATTTTTTTGTATGTGGACCCAATGAAATCTATAAACAGTGTGGAACGGCTTGTCCAGCTACTTGTGAAGAGCCAAATCCCAGTTGCACTCTTAGTTGCGCCAGTGGATGCTTTTGCTTAGATGGTTTAGTTCGCACGAGAGATGGAAATTGTGTAAAGCCAGAAGATTGTCCAGGTAATATTCATTTTTTTTTATGATTTTTCATGAAACCAGAAACTTTTTTTATTTATTTTTTAAAATTCTTGTTTGCTTTTTTCATTGCACACTGATTCATAATATATTTTTATGACTAATGTAAATAATACAACAGTAGCAATGTTTTATTTGCTCAGCTTATTACAAGAATATTTTTTGAATTTTATGTAAATATTTGTTTGTGCAAATGGTAGATGTTGAACTCATTTGCTAATTGCTAACTAGCTTTTGATTTTTACGAGTAATTTTAAACTGTGTTGCATTTATAGCAAGTGATAAAATAGAATGTAATGAGGATGAAGAGTTCGACGAATGCGGTACTGCATGCCCACTTACATGCGATACAATCAAAAAGGACATGCCTCAAAGATGCACGAAGCAGTGTGTAGCTGGATGCTTTTGTAAAGGAGATTTGGTTCGCGATCCGGGAGGAAGATGCGTAGCACGAGACATGTGCGAAGGTAAGTGAGTTGCAGAATGCACTGCAAAAAGTTACTGTAATTTTTAACTCAGATTTGGGGGTTTGTGGTTTGAATGAACAATTTTCTGAATGCGGAAGCTCATGTCCACCTACATGCAGATCTTTGTATAGAAATTTATCTAGGCGGTGTCCGCTGAAATGTGTTCGTGGATGCTTTTGCAAAGAAGGGTTCGTTAGAAGTGACAATGGAAAATGCATTCTGCCAAATCAGTGCCCCAAAATAAACTAGAACTGAAACAGAATTCTGCTTTTAATAATAACCTCAGTAAAATTTGTCCCAGTAAAATGAAATCAATATTTTTTATACTTGTTGAAAATCGACATACTGTGTTACATGCAACAGTAGCAGCCGAATGTGATATTAAAGGTAAAACTTTACATTGTTCTTTCTTCTTGAAAAACTTCCATTCATTCATTTGCTGATTTACAAATGTATCAGTAATGCAGTGACGCAGTCACCAGCTAACATTTCTGGTTTTTCTTTTGTGGAAGGTGGAAATTTTAACAATACGTTAGCATTTCTTGCACATGTTGGTCGGCTACTGATCTGATTGAATTCGAGCATGCGTGCAAGTGGAACACCGAATTCAACGTCAGAAGATTCTAATTTAGCACAACAATATTCCGGCCGTTCGTCCAAAATATGATTCGTTTTCAGCTGCAACAGTTTTAATCAGATGCTTTCCATCAACATTTTTTTTCATTTTACCTTCACCCAAAGTTCAGGAAATTTAATCTCTTTCCAGTGAGACAACTTACGCAACGCTGGTATAGGAAATAGATGAGCTGTTACCCAAGCTGACATTGGATTACCAGGTAAACCAAAAAAATATTTTCTCTTTCCTTCAACTTGCCCACTTGCAAACGTGGTTGGTTTTCTGTAAAACAAAAAAGCATAGGAAAACATAATATACTTGTATTTTTTTAAACTCCCTTTACCCAGGTTTCATAAATACGCGACCAAAATGAATCGTGAAGTGAAGATCAACTTCTAGCACTTGCTTCAGAAAATCATGTTCACCCATGGATACGCCTCCTGTACAGATCACTACTTGAGCTTGTTCGAAACCTTTATACAGTACATTCACAATTGAATCCGGACTAAAACATTTGCATCAATATATCGTATTAAAAGATTAGCATAATATTATTAAGATTATAGGTACTAAAGTAAAGATTAATTTATGTTTGACAATTGATGGACGAAAAATGATAATAGAATTACTCATCAGGTACAATGCCCAAGTCGACTGCTTTGAAACCATTGTTTTCAAGTAGGCTAATTAGCATCAATCGATTGCTGTCCCTGACCTGTCCCAGTTCAAGGTGTATTTGCTGAGGATCTGCAAGCTCGTTTCCAGATGACATCACTGCAACGGATGGTTTTTCATATAAAGTTAAAGTTGATTTTCCTATGGTGGCTAAAATTGCCAAATCAGATGATGTTAACAGGGTATCCTTTTCAAGCACACATTCATTTTTCTGAATATCACTGCCTATATGTCTAAAAAAATTAATGTACTGCGAGATATGTGAAAGAATATTGTTCTTTCGAACCTAACATCATTTCCGTGAGCTGGAAGCTTATTTATTGCAATTTTGTATTCTTCACCTCCCTATAAAACGAGATTCGATTCTGTTTTGTTTGACTAAACTGAATTGGAAAAAACTGTAATCTTACTTTGCTTTCTACAAGTGTTGTATCTTCCACTTGAATAACTGCGTCAGCGACCAGTGGTAGAGGAGCTCCAGTGTTTATTCGAACACAATAACCAGGTTTCAAGTTGATGGCAGTCGTCTTAAAAGTGTATATAAATAACAAATACAACCAAAAATAAGCATACTGTTGCATTTCCTGCTGTACTGGTAGCAAGCACTTCGCGAATTAAAGAAGTATCATTTGCTAAAATTAAAAAATTGTAAATTTTAAAATTCTGAAGCTAGTAGTACCTATCACGGCGTAGCCATCCTTCCGAGATGTTTCAAAAGATGGAAATGGTTCGTCTGCGTAAACAGACTGCGCAAGTACAAATCCACTTGCATTTTCGATTGAAAGCTGAAAAATGTTTTCCTCCAAATGCAAGCTGTCCAACATGATAGTGTAAGCATCGTGCACATGCAACAATGGAAATGAGGATTGGCGAGCACGACGTGGGATATCAATTTTCACATTGCCTAAAATTCTTTTCTGATTTCATTCAATTTGTTTTTATTTTACCCACTTTTTATTTTTGATTGTAGCTGCTTATGGTACTCGCTAACAGAAGGTTGATTATCTCGTAGTAGGTCAACAGCATGTTTCAATATTGGTGGCAATAATGGCCAGTATTCCTGTATCGACAAAGAATGTTTAAAATATTTTCAGAAATTACCAAATTACAAAACAGCACCTTAACCGCCTTCTCGCTGCCAGGTAAATTTACAATTAAGCATCTGTTTCGAATACCGGCAGTCATGCAAGATAAAGCGCTAAATGGTTGTGTAGCGTTGATTAAAGCTGTGATTAAACCAGAAGCTTCTTTTGTAATAATTGCCTTTGTAGCCTGTCTCAGATGCACAATGAAATTGGAATTTCACATTCCTTCAAAAACATACTTCAGGAGTGACATCACGAGGTGCAAAACCAGTACCTCCACATGTCAGTATCAAGTCTATTTTCGCATCTGGTTGAGATAATGTAAGCAAAGTAAGCTTGATTATTTCAACATCGTCTGGAATAACTGTCCGTTTTTTCACGTTACATAGTACTCTAAATAAATGCAGTGTGAAATTAATGTGCATTTTTGAAAACTACCTGAATGTACTGCTTTTCAGAGCATGCTAATTTTGATAACGTCGATCCACTCACGTCAGCTTGAGTTCCATAGTAACACCTGTCACTAACTGTAAATAAATGTGTATTATTTTTGATGTTATCTTTGAAATACCAAATAAAAGAGATATTAACGTTGTAAAAGTGGAATTGAAGAACAGTTAACATTCTATAATATGTGTATTGAAAAGCTGCAGAATTAATGCTACAAAGTTTTAAATTGTCATCAATATCACTGGCATTAATACAGCTGAACATACTTGAATAATTTAAGATATAATAATTTTAGGAGATAAATTTTGCATTAGACTAACATACCTGTAACAATTGCAACGTTAATGCAATCCATCTCTTGCACTGTATTTCAGTGAAGCAGCTACACTGTTTTTTGTAACAACTGTAAATATCAGGATGCTCAGGTTAAAGTTTTTTACTGGGCGTAAAATATTACCTAAATTATTGTACTGAGTATATTGCGGTTGAATTGTTGTTCAACTAATTAAGTAATTAAATTAATTATTCGTAATTAATCAGTTGCTGATAATTTGAAATAGGGCGTATTTTTTTCTATCTGTAACTGAAAAAAATATTGTAAAGCAAAAAAATTTGTTAAAAAAGACTAAAAATTCTTTTTCTAAATTGTTGAGAAACTTATATTAAATAAAATGTCATTTTTTAATTAATATTTTTATGCAAACTTAATTCTTATTTAAAAAAATGATTTTTTATTACAAAAGCGACAATACTTACTTAATGCATCTAAACAAACTATTTAGCGGAAATATAATTTAATTAATTTATAGTTCTAATAGATAATTTTTAATATCTGAAGTTAAATGCGTTTATTTTTACTTTTTATATTTAAATATTTAGCATATAAAAATTCATCTAACTTGATCATTACAGTATATTTTACTGTATAACATCCTTTTGTGCATTTCATTTGAAAGTGAATGAAAAGCTTATCATTCAATTTTTATTATTTTAGAAATATAATTTAGCTTAAAGAATCAGTTGTTTTAGTTGTCGTAGTTAAGAAAATCTTTGACGAACTTTTTATCAACTGTAAGCATGAATTTAACGACAGTGGTAAATGTGCGCATAAAAATGAAGTCGTTTTGCTTTTATAAATTGCTTATTAGAAGGAATTAAAGATTTCTTTAGCATGTGAACTTATTGAATGCGAATAATCAAAATTGCCATTTAACAATGAACGAGATACAATTTTACAGGCTATTTTATTTCAGCTGCAGGACTGCTATATATGCTCATTTTGCCAAAAGATATAAAAAATGGAACGATTGTCCGCAGAAACTGCTTCCGACATGGAAAAAGTAGGAAATGGTAACGAAAATGATTCTGAATTGAAGCACAGTGTTGCTGCCCGCAGTGGAAGTCAAAATAATAATGCTCAAGCTTCGTCGACTTGTTTTCTTTCATTTAACGAAAAGCTTGAGGTAAAGAGGTGTTGAATTTTTATGCTTATATAAGAATTTGTCAAATTATTCATAGCTGAACAATTCAATGGTTTCTTTTCCTTAATCATTGTAAACGTTTTAGAAATTATGCGAGTGGATGGCTCATTTTACTGATGATGAAAAGAACATCGTAGTTTCCAATATTTTAGTAAGCATTAAGTGAACTACTTTTGAAAATTAGATCACAAAAGTTTTGCAGTATGCTTATCATCGATTTGCATACTAATTGTTAGCGTTAAAAATTACCAAGTTGACATTTAGTTATACTGTGGTCCTGAACAGTTGAAGCCAGTAGCTGATTTCATGGAATCCAGTTCACATAATTATTTTTCAGAAAATGCTGTCGATCCATTTGAACTGTTTCCTTCCAATATTCTCATGCATATATTTTCTTTTTTGGAACCAAGTAAGGCAATTGGTACAATTTAATTAACTGATAAATTGAAAGAGAAAGAAGAATATTTTTTTCAGTTGATATTGCTAGTTGTGCGCTCGTTTCGAAATTATGGAATAGATTCGTAGAATATCAAGGATGGAAGTCAATGTGTCTGTTTAATTCAAATTATCGACTTGCATCAACTGAGCTGGAACAGAAGCTTACTAGCCGATATTGTATTGGCGAAGGAAGAGTCGAGGTTTGATTTGTGCATATTTTTTTGCATTAATGTTTTTTTAAAAAAAAACTTTTTTTCTGTTTAAGTGGAAAGGAATATTTTTGGAGCGTTATCGTCTTCGACGTAACTGGATGAAAGCACGTTGTGTAGTGCGTACATTTTATGGGCATTCAGCAGGCGAGTAGTTTGAAAATATTTTCTTAATTTCTGTAGAAAATAATAGAATTTTTTTCATATTTATTTACAGCTTGTAATATTATGTTTAATTAGTTTTAATTTTTATTGTTATGAATTATGAAATTAAAGGAATATCCTGTGTCCAATTTGATGAAAATAGAATTGTTAGTGGATCATCCGACAAGTCGATCAAAGTATGTTAAAAGTTTTAATACAAATGCAATAATTGAATTTATAATTATTGTTGTGGGACATAAGAACAAATAACCCATTGGCTGTTATGACATTACTTGGTCATTCTGGTACTGTCCGATGCTTGCAGTTGAATGGTTCACGATTAGCATCTGGATCCAATGATCATACACTCAAAGTAAAATTAAAGCCATGCTAGTTTGAAGTAGAAAATTGCTTATTTAGGTTTGGGATTTGTCAAGTAACGAACATTGGAGTAGCATTGCATGTCGATCTACCATGATTGGGCACACCGATGCCGTTCGATGTCTGCAGGTTTTGCTGATTTATATATGATTTTGCGAAATATATAACTGTTTTATGCAGATGGACGATGAGAAAATTATCAGTGGCTCTTATGACAAGACTCTCAGAACTTGGGATCTGAAAACAGGTCAGCAGAGTGCTACATTTAGGTAAAGGAATAATTGTTTGATATTAATGAAAATAAATATATACGTAGCTAAGTATTTTGGTGGTTGTGATTATAGCGGCCACGAGGGCGAAGTATTATGTTTGCAATTTGATAGGCGGAAGTTGATATCTGGCTCTTCGGATAGATCAATTCGAGTAAAACAATACCATCTTGGTTAGGGATGATTTTATATTTGTTGATTTGATGTGTTTTCTTTTTTTTTATTTATTTAACAGATTTGGGATTTGAGAACTCAGATAGCCGGAATGATTCTGCACAATGTGCATGCCAAAGCGGTCACTTGTTTGCAATTCAATGAGACGCAGATTGTATCCGCTTCTTTTGACTGTACAATAAAAGTTTGGGATGTACGAACGGGTCGATGTTTTCGAACGATAAATTGGAAAGAAAACGAAGGGCATACTGGCGTTGTGCGTTGCTTGCAAGCTGACAGATGGCGATTTGTCAGCGGTGCAGATGACAAAACATTGAAAGTAATGGATGCATTGCATTGTTTGGCAAACATTTTTGAAACTCACGTTTGTCTTTTCTTTAATTTTGTTGCCATCAATTATAGGTATGGAATTTGAATACGGGCGAACGAATTTGCACACTTCACAGCCACACTGATGGTGTGACTTGTTTGAGCTTCAACGATTTTCGCATCGTTTCTGGTTCCTACGATACCTGTGTTAAACTGTGGGATTTTAGCATATGCTAATTTTTGTATTTTCTCTATCTGATGATATGTACTAGTAGCTTGTTGCAATAAAAGGATAAATATTTTTCTGCTTATCACTGATGCTTGTGGTGTATTTTTTTTGAAAGGTTTCTTATGTAACCTTTTACATTTTTTTTGTTAATTTAATTGGTTAGCTTTGTAGTTTTTGTTTGTTTTTTAAAGCATTATGCAAAGTTGCAGTTCAGAGAAGAAAATTGGATTTTCTGATTCAACAGTGACGCTGATTGCCCAAGGAGCCGAAGCGCGTATATTTTCGACCAATTTTTACGGCAAGCCAGCTATTATAAAAGAGCGATTCAGAAAGAAATATCGACATTTTGCTTTGGATGAATTGTTGACCAAGGAACGCATGCGAGCCGAGATACGTGGCTTGATGCATTGTCGAAAATTGGGCATTCCAGTGCCTCCGATATACTTTGTCGACAGCAAGCAGAATTCGATCATTTTTGGTGCAGTTGAAGATGCAATCACTTTGAAAAATTTGCTGGACAGCATGCATGAAGCCGGTGCTGTTGTTGACTTGGTTGACAATTTGGCTTTGACAATTGGTCAAGTGTTGGCAAAGATGCACATGAACGGTGTAATCCATGGCGACTTGACCACGTCAAATTTGCTTGTGAAACGGCCACTGTCGGCGGATAATTGCCGGCAGATTGTACTGATCGATTTTGGATTGAGCTTTGTCAGTTCGATGGTTGAAGACAAGGCGGTGGATTTGCTTGTTTTGGAAAAAGCATTCATGAGCACGCATCCGAACGCGGAATCCTTCTACCGAACAATACTTGACGCATATGCTAAATTTTACGGAAAACAAGGCTCTGAAGTGCTTGCTCAGTTGGAGCAAGTGCGATTGCGCGGTCGTAAAAGGCTCATCGTAGACTGACACTTGGAAATGAGACCGAGGCACAGCATTTTTCATAAATGCATATTTGCATATAATTGATTTGCAAGTGTGAATGTTTATTCAATTTCAAACATCGCGCTACGTGAAAATGTACAAGTGAAAGTGTCTACTGTTGTTAGTAACAAGATGTAAGTTAATAAAAGGAACACTGTTCACTTTTTATATACTGAGCAACAGTCGCCAAAATTAATAAACGAACAATGCTAATGTTGAAGAATGAAATGGGACATAATAAATGAACAGCGTTGTATGTTATTAATAATATATTTTGATTGTTTTAGCGATGTCAAACTGACGCAGTCTTCACGCTTACTCGCAATTCAACTACTGGAAAGCAGGAAATTCAAAACACTACTATCAGAGTCAGGTATGATGATTTTTTTTACTTTAAACATTTATTTCATTAAAAACATGAGATAGTCAAAGTAGAAATGCTGTCGATTTTTTGTGATTTTATAATTGTCAAAATACTACTTGAGCATCCTTTACAATTTGTAAACATCTTTTATTATATTACTGACGCGATGAGTAATCATTTTCACGTACAGAAGAAAACTCTAAAAAGCATCATTTTATTCTGAAACTGCTTTTTTATAAAATATATATGCACAACGAGTCGAAAGTTTAGATCTTCAAAGAGACTGGTAAATCATCTTGAACATTCAGATTTAATTGCATTGTTTTTACGCCGCATGCATATTCATCATTTAAATAGACACAGTCAGGCAATGGTTAAAACGCACTGTTTAGAAGTCAAGTAAAAGTTGTGGCAAAATTTTTGCCAAATGTTCACTAGTGATAATGTCACTGTTTTCTGAACTTGCTTGTTGAGCGGCTCGTAGGCATGCTTCTCGAAGAAATATCTTGAACAGTTTGGCAAGCATTAGAGTAGTTTCTTTATTTGGACATTTCTTGCGTTCCAATTTCTTGACGAAAGCGGCTGCTATGAGTTTTTGAATTTTCTCATTAGGCATCCTACGATTAGGCATTTAAGTTGACAATGACATTTGATAAAAAGAAAAGCATGTCGAAAATGCAAACTAAGCATATAATCATCATCAATGGAAATTCATCATTTCACCATTTATTTACTAAGGGGGTTTGGTTACGGCTAAAAAAGATAGCAAAGGTAGAGCAGGCTTATACTTTACCGGTCAGCAGCACCCAAGTACGCAATCTACACGTAAGTAATATTCTAAGTAGAGAGACACATCAAACAATTATTTCATTAGCAGTACGCATTTTAAAAACAGCAAGATAAGATGCGCCCTCGTACTGGCGTCGTCCTTGAATCGAGACATATTCGATCTGAGCTAGCGAAATCATCCAACGGCGTAGTGACGGAATAATGGGCCTTCAAGTCTTTTGCCAAATTTTCGAAAGCTTGGTCAACATTCAAATTTTCTTTAGCTGACGTTTCGATGAAGTTCATCTGCTCCGCCTGAGCAAGTGCTTTTCCTTCTTCAGTAGAAACTAGACGGTCATTTTCCAAATCAATCTTCGTTGCTTAAAAGTTGTTCAAATTTACATTCTCAAATGAAAAACAAAGCAGGAGAAAAAGTTTGAATAAAATCTAAAACTTTTGGTCAAATGTATTAATCTGAAATATACAAGTGAACATACCAACTAGCAATTTGACTACATTCGGAGCGGCAAATTTCAGAACATCGTCTAACCAACGCCGAACATTTTTAAAAGATTTACGGCAAGTTACATCGTAGCAAATTATGATACCATTTGCACTTCTATAATAACTTTGGGTAATGGTTCGAAAACGTTCTTGGCCTCCAGTATCCCAAACTTGTAGCTAAAACTGTTTTTCAAGCAAAAAAATATAACCAGTGGACCATTTTACCTTGACACGTTTTCCATCTACAATTAAAGTTTTCATTGTAAAGTCAACACCAATAGTGGAGCCCTGTCGTTCGAGAAATGTGCCGTTTTTGAACCGTTGTACTACACAAGTTTTTCCAATTCCCATGTCGCCTATGAGCACAATTTTGAACAAGTAATCAAATGAATCTTCAGGTTCTTGCAACATTCTAGCGCTGCACTGAACTGCTGACGAAAGAACGCGAATGTATTTTGTCCGAGGGAAGACTACACAATACTATACACATAATGTCAATGTTACAGTATAACAGTATGAATTAATTACAAAACACTTACATTTTCCGTTAAAATTTATTTTACACTTGAATATACGTCAATAATTACCTCTTACTGAACTTCAATTAACTGATCAAAGAATTTGGAATTACTGTTGAATAAAAGATAATTAAGTACAAATATAGTAAACCATGACTTACGTTCAGAATAGGCAGAATTGAAAATGATTTCAACTGTTGCGTTTGGTTGTAAAAATTATTTTTTTATTTTAAGAATGATAAAAATTAATACTGTTAATCAGGTGAAAAATTTTTTAGATCGAATTTGTTGATGTGCTTTTCTTTTAATTGATTTAGACTTATTGTAATTATTAAAGGGTATCTTTTAAACTTTAAATAAATTTTAAAATTTTAATTGAAGAACATTTACAAATCTCCAAAATGTTTTTGCAAAAACACGAATAATTTTTGCATCTAAAGTAAAACCGCTTGATCTGTTTAGCGAGCACGCCAAAATTGAAAGTCCACTGTATGCCTTCAAAAGATTATGGAAAAAAGTGTCTGGCTTGTCTACCTACGATGGGTAAAAGTGGTTGGATCATTACTTTAAGGGCAAAGTCCAGTGGCACTGAAATTTTTGAAGGAAGGTAATTTATTTTTGCACTTATATTTTAATGCACAGTTTTCTTGTTAAACAGTTTTATAGCTTTCGAGATGTGAAATTTTCATTTTATTACTTGTTCATCAATAGATATGCAAGTGTTGCCGTCAATCAACTGATGTACAGTTATACTGGCTAATATTATTGCTCGCTGTTTTTTTTGTCTGATTTTGGTGACTCCGTTGTTCTGTTTTGGGAATAGGATGAAATAGTTAAGTAATAACGTGGAACAAATATAATGTAGGATTAAAGGCTCTGCATGAACAGTGCCGACGGCTGGTTGATATTGTTGTCGATGTTACAATCGGTGAAGAACAGAAATGGAAGATGTAGAACAAGATCAGACATGACTTTTCACCAATACGCTTAACGTGTAGGCTATTTCTATAATTATAACTTATGTATGTATATATATACTATTATCTTATGTGTATATATATAGGTTCTGTTTGATCTTTTTCTCTGCTACTAAGAAACCTTTTTCTAGTGTTGTGGATTGTCGTTTATTCTAAATTCCATGGGAAAGACTTTTCTCCTTTGTTATTGGTCAGAGTGTATTTGCAATTTATCCATATGAAGTAAATTTTACTTTGTTTTTTACTGTTTAGCTTTTAATTAAAAAATTTTCCGTTATTCTAGAATTAAATAACTGTTGTATATTTTATTCTTAGTTTTAATAGTTGTACTCATTAACATCATTATCAATAAAAAGTTGTATCTCATTAAATCATGCATTGCGTGCAACTGATAATTTCCGTACAGAATTGCTGCACAATACTGTTTCCATATATGATAAAATAATTGAAAAATACATTGCATTTGCCAAGAGGCACACCTTTCGTTTTACTGTTTTTATGAGTTAATATCTTCAAACGTTACAATAAGTACCAAGCATTAGCAAATTAATTTGTCATATATTATTCATTTCTTTTATTACAACCATATGGAATTAATTATTATCACAAAATATAGTTTTTTTAGCTCACATGGGAAGCGTCATTTTATTACAGTGAACAAGTGGAAAACCAAAGCAAACAGCTGCATGTTTGGCACCATTCAGAAGCAAAATTGATATCAAAGTTCATGAGTAGCATAGTATTACGTGAAATGTTTTTCATATATAATTGTTTTTTCAAAAATTAAGCATATCCAAGGCATACGTTAGGATCTTTAAGTTGTACTTTCATGCCAAGTAATAAAATTAACAAAGTACACATTGGAAAACAAATCGCCACAAAGTAAAAAATTAAATGATTCCAGTTAAAAGATGAAATTTTTATAAATACATACCTGGTAAAAATGAAAGTTAATACACGGATTTAATAACCGAAAATGAAATGACCAATCAAAAGATCTTCAGAAAGTTCTAGTCCCCTGAAGCTGAATTCTAGCGCTCCATTATGCAAATAACGATCGTCATAACGGTGCTTTATCATCAGTAATGGGGCATTTGTTTGTTTGACTTACGTGGCAAGTGGTAGCGTTGTAAAATGTTCTCTGAATTTAATATGGCGTTAAATTGTGGCTATAGACGGTTTACAATTGCTGAAAAGTAATTCATTTTTTGTAAGTGTGTTTCTTATCTTTGAAATTTTTGTAAACTTATTTTGTAAATTTTACCTTTTAATTAAATAACAATTAATTCTTATATTTTAAAATTTAGTTTTCAATTTGGTGCAACTTTCACCATGTGATGTAGTGAAAACAGTTTTGATATAGTATCGTTTTTGCAGGTATAGAGAATGCAGAAAAGAAAAAATAAAAATGCAGATGACACCGTATAGAAATCTATAAACGCCACGAAGCAGATGAAAAGAAAATAAGAGGGGCTTTCTTGTGTCTACTGATTCTGCAAAGCTGGCCTACGGATGATTCGAAACGGTGCTTCCAATTTCTAAGTTTTATTAAGTGTTTGAGTTTTAATATGTAAGATTTCAGACATTTCACAGCAAAATTGTATTTTCCATTTTCATATAATGAGATTAGGTAAGACATAATGAGACTCTAAAGTAAAGAACTTAAAGAACTTGTATCTCACGCCAATTACTTTCAATTTTATGCATTATCTGCTTAGCATCCGTTATCGATAATTTTTAAAATCGGTATTCTCAGTAATTTTTAAAAATCATTTAGAATTATTTAATGCTAATAAGTTGCATTTGGTAGATTAGCGGTTTAAAATTTTCATCGTTCCTAATTTCATGGCGTTACGATAGAATAATTTACACAAAAATCAGTTTCTGGCGTTACATTATGCAAATTATGGTCGTCTGAATATTGCCTTATCATCAGTAACGTGGCATTTGTTTGTTTGACCTACGTAGCAAGCAGCAGCGTCGTCAAATGTTCTATGAGTTTATTTAAGGCGTTCATTAACTACGGAAGTCCATGTTCAGTTGTTGAAAGTATTCTGTTTTTCTTGTTGTGTTACTGTTTTAAGAAACCCTCGATATAATCATTTTTTCAACGTTATTTTTATTTATTAATACTTATTTTATTTTCAAATTCATTGTTCATACTCTCAATTTTGCTATGTGATAACGCGAGGAAATTTTTGATTTAATATTTAACATTTTTACAGATATGGGCAATGAAGAAAAGATAAAGTGAAAACGCGGACGACACGAAGCAGATCGAGGACGACACGAAGCAGAACTGTGGAATGAAGACATACGGTATATGTGGTTCCCCAAGGGTCCCAATTCTGTAAGTCTGGGATAGGGATACTTCAAAAGGGTGAAGTTATCCCATAGTTTAAATAAGCTAACGACAAACCTACATGACGGAGTTTTGAAATAATGCAGTACTTGGTCTTTCACGCAGCAAAATTAATAATGTATGCAATTGCTTTGTTGTGTCGAAATAATTTTTGACTTTCCCTTATATTCTAATTTTTGCTTTTTTCTTATTTTTCACATTTCATATTTAGCATTGTTCACATTCCAAAGCAATTTTTTTGTTTTATT
>JYDV01000009.1:357701-476562 GCA_001447645.1 Trichinella pseudospiralis | reverse complement strand
TTTTTTCAAAAGTGGACAAAATGGATATTAATCGATTCGGAATAAAATTTCAAAACCAATGAGAGTATTCCCGCTTTTTCTAATTAAATATATCTCGAGAAATCTTGAAAAAACTGGGAAGCTTGCTGTGTATTAACATGTACAATGAAAAGTTTAAAGGCAATTTATTCCAGAACTACTGAATAGTTTGGGGTCAAATTTTCCAAAACACCATAATTTATTAGTATAAAAGTATATCAATCAAAAAAAGTTCAAATTTTGAAAAAAAATTTTTTGGTCATTTTTCACAAAGCAAGCAAGTCTATAGTTCAGAAAATTTCGAAAATTTCGAGAATTAGTTATTTTTTCAAAAGTGGTCAAAATGGGTATTAATCGATTCGGAATAAAATTTCAAATCCAATGAGCATATTCCCGCCCTTTGTAGATAAATATATCTCGAGAAATCTTGAAAAAACTGCGAAGCTTGCTTTGTATTAACATGTGCAATGAAAAGTTTAAAAGCAATTTATTCCAGAACTACTGCATAGTTTGGGGTCAAATTTTCCAAAACACCATAATTTATTAATATAAAGATATATCAATCAAAAAAAGTACAAATTTCGAAAAAAAATTTTTTGGTCATTTTTCACAAAACAGGCCGATCTATAGTTCAGAAATTTTCGAAAATTTCGAGAATTAGTTATTTTTTCAAAAGTGGACAAAATGGGTATTAATCGATTCGGAATAAAATTTCAAATCCAATGAGCATATTCCGGCCCTTCATAGTGAAATATATCTCGAGAAATCTTGAAAAAACTGCGAAGCTTGCTCTGCATTAACATGTGCAATGTAAAGTTTAAAGGCAATTTACTCCAGAACTACTGCATAGTTTGGGGTCAAATTTTCCAAAACACCATAATTTATTAGTATAAAAATATATCAATCAAAAAAAGTCTAAATTTTGAAAAAAAATTTTTTGGCAAATTTTGGTAAAACGAGCCGATCTATGGTTCAGAAAATTTCGAAAATTGCGAGAAAATGTTATTTTTTCAAAAGTGGACAAAATAGATATTAATCGATTCGGAATAAAATTTCAAATCTAATGAGAGTATTCCCGCTTTTTCTAATTTAATATATCTCGAGAAATCTTGAAAAAACTGGGAAGCTTGCTGTGTATTAACATGTACAATGAAAAGTTTAAAGGCAATTTATTCCACAACTACTTAATATTATGGGGTAAATTTTTCCAAAACACCATAATTTATCAATATAAAGATATAGCAATCAAAAAAAGTTCAAATTTTCAAAAAGAATTTTTTGGCCATTTTTCACAGAACAAGCCTCTCTATAGTTCGAAAATTTCGAAAATTTCGAGAATTCGTTATTTTTTCTAAAGTGGACAAAATGGATATTAATCGATTCGGAATAAAATTTCAAATCGAATGAGCATATTGCCAGGTTTCCTAAGTGAAATATATCTTGAGAAATCTTGAAAAAACTGGGAAGCTTGCTTTGTATTAACATGTGCAATGAAAAGTTTAAAGGCAATTTATTCCACAACTACTTAATATTATGGGGTAAATTTTTCCAAAACACCATAATTTATCAATATAAATGTATATCAATCAAAAAAAGTTCAAATTTTCAAAAAAAATTTTTTGGCCATTTTTCACAGAACAAGCCGATCTATAGTTCAGAAAATTTCGAAAATTTCGAGAATTAGTTATTTTTTCAAAAGTGCACAAAATGGGTATTAATCGATTCGGAATAAAATTTCAAATCCAATGAGCATATTCCGGCCCTTCATAGTGAAATATATCTCGAGAAATCTTGAAAAAACTGGGAAGCTTGCTTTGTATTAACATGTGCAATGAAAAGTTTAAAAGCAATTTATTCCAGAACTACTGAATAGTTTGGGGTCAAATTTTCCAAAACACCATAATTTATTAATATAAAGATATATCAATCAAAAAAAGTCCAAATTTCGAAAAAAAATTTTTTGGTCATTTTTCACAAAACAGGCCGATCTATAGTTCAGAAAATTTCGAAAATTTCGAGAATTAGTTATTTTTTCAAAAGTGCACAAAATGGGTATTAATCGATTCGGAATAAAATTTCAAATCCAATGAGCATATTCCNGCAATAAACGCTAGGACCTTGATAGCTGTGCATAATGGATTAATGTAATAATTTTTATAACGGATTCACAAATATTTTTCGCCAAACTGCAACATTTTTTAAAATAACATTTGTGCCTGATAATCATTTACGCTCTACAGAAAGTTCAAATGTTAAAATGTTTGGACAAACAATGCTTTGATTAATTAAGACATCTACGGTGAAGGGATTATCCAAAATTCTGAAATAGAAACCGATGTTTCAGGCAATAGGCTGGTCTTTTTATTCTATAAATGTCAAACCCTTATACTGGGAATTTTATGCAATTTCTGGAAAAGTCATTGATCGCGGGCTATTGAAAATTTATATCCGTTTACATAGAGCCCCAATTCTTCTTATTATGAACAAATTATTTTACAAGACTCTAAAGTGTTGGAAAAGAACGGAAGAAAGTATACTGTACTTACCGGTGCATAAATCTGAATAATGAAAAAAATACCCAGCATCAGCACATTAATTTGACATCAATGGGCAATTTATTCAATTTCCTTGCATTTTCAATTACCTATGACCCCCGGCTAATGCAATTACTACTCCTTTATGCAAAGTGGGATTTCATCATACTTAAATAGTAAAATTATAATAAACTAGCTATACATTTGGTATTAATGAGAAGCTGAATGATCAAAAAGATGTAAATGGGGTTGGCATTTCATGAAATGTATGATATGTAACAAAAACAGACTCAAAGTTCGGTTTCAAAAAAATTTCGGATGGGCAGCTTCTGAATGTATTAAGATAGGCAATACACCAAATTTAGAGACCATTTACTCAGCAACTACTGGGCAGTTTCTTTTAAAAGTCTCCAAAACGCAATAATTTATCAATATAAATGTATATCAATCAAAAAAAGTTCAAATTTTCAAAAAAAATTTTTTGGCCATTTTTCACAGAACAAGCCGATCTATAGTTCAGAAAATTTCGAAAATTTCGAGAATTAGTTATTTTTTCAAAAGTGCACAAAATGGGTATTAATCGATTCGGAATAAAATTTCAAATCCAATGAGCATATTCCGGCCCTTCATAGTGAAATATATCTTGAGAAATCTTGAAAAAACTGGGAAGCTTGCTTTGTATTAACATGTGCAATGAAAAGTTTAAAAGCAATTTATTCCAGAACTACTGAATAGTTTGGGGTCAAATTTTCCAAAACACCATAATTTATTAATATAAAGATATATCAATCAAAAAAAGTCCAAATTTCGAAAAAAAATTTTTTGGTCATTTTTCACAAAACAGGCCGATCTATAGTTCAGAAAATTTCGAAAATTTGGAGAAAATGTTGTTTTTTCAAAAGTGGACAAAATGGGTATTAATCGATTCGGAATAAAATTTCAAAACCAATGAGCATATTCCCGCCCTTTGTAGATAAATATATCTCGAGAAATCTTGAAAAAACCGTGAAGCTTGCTGTGTATTAACATGTGCAATGAAAAGTTTAAAAGCAATTTATTCCAGAACTACTGAATAGTTTGGGCTCAAATTTTCCAAAACACCATAATTTATCAATATAAAGATGTATCAATTAAAAAAAGTCCAAATTTTGAAAAAAAATTTTTTGGCCATTTTTGGCAAAACAAGCCGATCTATAGTTCAGAAAAATTCGAAAATTTCGAGAATTAGTTATTTTTTCAAAAGTGGACAAAATGGGTATTAATCGATTCGGAATAAAATTTCAAATCCAACGAGCGTATTCCCACCCTCCGTAATTAAATATATCTCGAGAAATCTTGAAAAAACCGTGAAGCTTGCTGTGTATTAACATGTGCAATGAAAAGTTTAAAAGCAATTTATTCCAGAACTACTGAATAGTTTGGGCTCAAATTTTCCAAAACACCATAATTTATCAATATAAAGATGTATCAATCAAAAAAAGTCCAAATTTTGAAAAAAAATTTTTTGGCCATTTTTGGCAAAACAAGCCGATCTATAGTTCAGAAAAATTCGAAAATTTCGAGAATTAGTTATTTTTTCAAAAGTGGACAAAATGGGTATTAATCGATTCGGAATAAAATTTCAAATCCAACGAGCGTATTCCCACCCTCCGTAATTAAATATATCTCGAGAAATCTTGAAAAAACCGTGAAGCTTGCTGTGTATTAACATGTGCAATGAAAAGTTTAAAAGCAATTTATTCCAGAACTACTGAATAGTTTGGGCTCAAATTTTCCAAAACACCATAATTTATCAATATAAAGATGTATCAATCAAAAAAAGTCCAAATTTTGAAAAAAAATTTTTTGGCCATTTTTGGCAAAACAAGCCGATCTATAGTTCAGAAAAATTCGAAAATTTCGAGAATTAGTTATTTTTTCAAAAGTGGACAAAATGGGTATTAATCGATTCGGAATAAAATTTCAAATCCAACGAGCGTATTCCCACCCTCCGTAATTAAATATATCTCGAGAAATCTTGAAAAAACCGTGAAGCTTGCTGTGTATTAACATGTGCAATGAAAAGTTTAAAAGCAATTTATTCCAGAACTACTGAATAGTTTGGGCTCAAATTTTCCAAAACACCATAATTTATCAATATAAAGATGTATCAATCAAAAAAAGTCCAAATTTTGAAAAAAAATTTTTTGGCCATTTTTGGCAAAACAAGCCGATCTATAGTTCAGAAAAATTCGAAAATTTCGAGAATTAGTTATTTTTTCAAAAGTGGACAAAATGGGTATTAATCGATTCGGAATAAAATTTCAAATCCAACGAGCGTATTCCCACCCTCCGTAATTAAATATATCTCGAGAAATCTTGAAAAAACCGTGAAGCTTGCTGTGTATTAACATGTGCAATGAAAAGTTTAAAAGCAATTTATTCCAGAACTACTGAATAGTTTGGGCTCAAATTTTCCAAAACACCATAATTTATCAATATAAAGATGTATCAATCAAAAAAAGTCCAAATTTTGAAAAAAAATTTTTTGGCCATTTTTGGCAAAACAAGCCGATCTATAGTTCAGAAAAATTCGAAAATTTCGAGAATTAGTTATTTTTTCAAAAGTGGACAAAATGGGTATTAATCGATTCGGAATAAAATTTCAAAACCAATGAGCATATTCCCGCCCTTTGTAGATAAATATATCTCGAGAAATCTTGAAAAAACTGCGAAGCTTGCTCTGCATTAACATGTGCAATGTAAAGTTTAAAGGCAATTTACTCCAGAACTACTGCATAGTTTGGGGTCAAATTTTCCAAAACACCATAATTTATTAGTATAAAAATATATCAATCAAAAAAAGTCTAAATTTTGAAAAAAAATTTTTTGGCAAATTTTGGTAAAACGAGCCGATCTATGGTTCAGAAAATTTCGAAAATTGCGAGAAAATGTTATTTTTTCAAAAGTGGACAAAATAGATATTAATCGATTCGGAATAATATTTCAAATCTAATGAGATTATTCCTGCCTTTTCTAATTAAATATATCTCGAGAAATCTTGAATAAACTGGGAAGCTTGCTGTGTATTAACATGTGCAATGAAAAGTTTAAAGGCAATTTATTCCACAACTACTTAATATTATGGGGTAAATTTTCCCAAACCCCATAATTTATCAATATGAAGATATATCAATCAAAAAAAGTTCACATTTTGAAAAAAAATTTTTTGGTCATTTTTCACAAAACAAGCCTCTCTATAGTTCTGAAAATTTCGAAAATTTCGAGAATTCGTTATTTTTTCTAAAGTGGACAAAATGGATATTAATCGATTTGGAATAAAATTTCAAATCCAACGAGCGTATTCCCACCCTCCGTAATTAAATATATCTCGAGAAATCTTGAAAAAACTGTGAAGCTTCCTGTGTATTAACATGTGCAATGAAAAGTTTAAAAGCAATTTATTCCAGAACTACTGAATATTTTGGGATCAAATTTTCCAAAACACCATAATTTATCAATATAAAAGTATATCAATCAAAAAAAGTCCAAATTTTGAAAAAAAATGTTTTGGTCATTTTTCGCAAAACAAGCAAGTCTATATATAGTTCAGAAAATTTTGAGAATTTCGAGAAAAAATTTATTTTTCAAAAGTTGACAAAATGGGTTTTAATCGATTCCGAACAATTTGTCAATTATATTGAGAGCTGCCGCATTGCTCCTAGTTCAACATTTCTCTTGATATTTTGAAAAAACTGTCGGCTTCCCCGTGTATTAACATGTGGGATACCAAATTTAGAGACCATTTATTGCAGAAGTACGTCTGTGGTTGCGATGAATCTTTGCAAAACGTTGTTAATATATCACTGTTTATCGGTTTTTAGCAAAAAAATACCGAATGTTTTACAAAAGCTTTTCACCAGTAACGCCCCCAATTAGAAGAAACTCATGGAACTTTGGACTTACCGTAAAATTTTATTTCAATCCAAAAGTGAGTTGTATAGATCTAGAAAAATCTGAGAATTATGGTAAACCTTGTCGCGCGTTGCGTGTATGTGTTCCTGTGGAGAGATATGGGCGTAATCGTTTTTTCATTATGTGATTTAATTGGTACAATTTGTAGTGAAGTAACATCTTTGCGCTTAGGAATACGGAATATGCGGTCATTTTATTATCTTTTACATGGACGTTTTTATTTATATCCTGAAGCAAATGTTGCTGATTGTAATAATATTTGTACCTGAGCTTCGCTTTTGTACTATGGCAAAGTTGAAATAAAAAATTTTTTTACGTAGTTTAATTGATTCTTCAAATGATGTCCGAATGAATTAACACAAAGAAATTGAATGACAGTTTCACAGAGTATTATTGCATTGTGTCTTTCTGTTAATGATATGTTTGCTATGTAGCAATTGTAACTGTGTTGATTATGTCATTGAATCGTCGATTTTGCTCAATTGATAATTAATTGATGACTATAATTGTGGGACAATGCTGTTTCTAAATATGTAGAAAAAATTTCATAATTTTCTGATGATATACTTGCACTTAAGTCGAGGCAAAGCTTTGGTTTTGTTGACTTTTTGAGTAATTTTTTCGGGAGATTGTATTAAATGCACGAGATGCCATAAATAATGTTTGAATTGAGCAGTAACATTTTGAATAAGTGCTTCTGAAATATGATGAACTCTTTTGACTGGGCATATCTGTTCGCAGTGTATTGAATGACAGAAAGTTTCCTCTTTTCTACAGGAAGCTGAGTTGAAATGGTGAAAGCGTGTCAACAGCGTGTAAGAATTATTTTGTTGTTAAATACATCTCTATAAATATATTATATTTTGTAAACAATACTGGAAATATTATACGCATGATCAGCGTCCATGTTATTAAATGTCAAATTTATAAGTAAATGCTCTGATTGATTTGAAGTATTTGAAATAGAGAATGATTTTGATTTGGAAAGTGTTTCTCGTTCTCACTTTCACTGTTAGTAAATTTTTTGCTTCAGCTGACTATGAACCGAATTGGGATTCGCTCGATTCACGTCCTTTACCATGTTGGTTCGATGAGGCAAAATTTGGCATATTTATGCATTTTGGACTTTATTCTGTTCCTTCTTATGGCTATTCGTCTGAGTGGTTCTGGTGGTGGTGGAAGGGAGAAAATCGAATTGATCAGCGTAAATTCATGGCTAAAAATTTCAAACCCGGTTTCAGCTATCCTGATTTCATACCTGGTCTGACTTGCGAACTGTTCGACGCAGAGCACTTTGCTGATGTTGTCAAAAAATCCGGAGCCAAGTAAACTTAGAGATGTGTAGTTTGTTCAAATTATTAAAGTCAAAAATACGATGGGCGATCAATAATTGCAGATATTTTGTATTCACCAGTAAGCATCATGATGGTTTTGCCATGTGGCCTACAAATTATTCGTGGAATTACAACAGCTATGATGTTGGTCCAAAGAAAGACATTGTGGGTATGAGTTTTGTATCAGTTTTGAATCAATATGTTTAAAATCAAATTGGAATATTGAAAGATTTTTTTTGATGAAGGCGAACTGGCAAAATCCGTTAGAAAAACTGGCGTGCGCTTTGGGCTTTATTATTCATTGTATCAATGGTTCCACCCTCTCTATATGTGGGACGCTTCTGAGAACTTCAAAAATCAAAGATATGTTGAGGTTGTAAAAGAGAGATACGATAAATTGAACAGAAAATTGCAATACTGCTTGAAAACATGCTTCATTTAGGCAGTTGTGGGACCGCAGCTACGAGAATTAATTGAAACGTATAAACCTGATTTGCTGTGGAGCGATGGAGATTGGGATGCGCCGGTTGAATATTGGAATTCTACAAATTTTCTCGCTTGGCTATACAACGAAAGGTGACGATGAATGTTGATCCACTGCTCAATTTGCTCACATAACAACTGCGCATTTCAGTCCAATAAAAGATGTTGTAGTCACAAATGATCGTTGGGGCAAAGGAGCAATGTGCCATCATGGTGGCTTTTTAACGTGCACGGACAGATACAATCCGGGAACGTTGCAGAAGCGAAAATGGGAAAACTGCTTTTCGATTGATAAAATATCTTGGGGATACCGTCGAGAAGCAACTTTAGATGATTATCACACTGCTGAAATGTTGATTGAAACAATGATTGAAACAGTCAGGTTGGTTTTAAGAGTATGTGTTGAAGTGGAATTTTTGAGTTTAACGTTATCGATTCAGTTGTGGTGGAAATTATCTGCTCAACATAGCCCCCACTGCGGACGGACGAATAATGCCCATTTTTGAAGAACGTTTGACTCAAATTGGGGAGTGGCTTAAAGTTAATGGTGAGGCAATTTTTCAAACAATTCCTTGGAAATATCAAAACGACACCTGGACAACAAACGTGTGGTAAAACAAAGCATAGCAAATTCAGCAAGTGTATAGCACAGATTATTTACATTTTTATTGTTATTTTCAGGTATACGTTCAAGATGGCCAATTATTCAAATTCTAAAACTAACCGAAAAAGAAATAATTTTTCTGCAGTTTATGCATTTCTCTTCAACATACCGGAAGATGGTATTTTAACATTAGGGTGTCCTAAAGGCGGCCCAAGAACACAAATACAGCTGTTGGGATTTCCGGGCAATTTGAACTACAATCTTTTGAAACCGAAAGGCTTAGCGATTGATCTGAAAAGTGTCAAATATGTTTCAAATGTGAACTGCTGCTGGGTTTTAAAGATTGTAGGACTGCTTCCAGAATAAACACAAAAATGCATTTCAAAAGATCATTAACATTTTTGCGTTGACAATATGAATTATATTACAAGTAAATATATTGAAATTGATACTGCGATTCGTGTTCCTATATCAATAATGTGTACAATTCAAGTACGCTTTAAATCAGTGCTCCTGTGCTTTTAACTTCACTTCACTCATCATCATTATCACAACTAGAGCATTTCATGAAAAATCAAGTTGAAAATTAAAAAATTTACTTAACTATAATTTCTATAAAAGACCTTCGCTTATGCGAATTTACTTTTCAGTAAAAAGTGAAATTGGATTTCAAATTCAACTAACATTCGCCTAAAATTTGCCACTTACTTAAATTGAACATTCGTTCAACAAAGCAATTAATTGCAATAAGTGAAGTTTAAATCGATCAAACTTGCACAACTATAATGTTTGCCAAATTTTTCAAAAAAGTAAAATTTGAAAAACCTGTCAAATTTAAGCAATCTAAAATAGAAAGCTGTTGGAAAAGAAGAACGCTTTCAAATGAATATCAATTAAAAGAATTAAAAATAAATAAATTTATTAAAATTTCAAATATTCAAACCAATATTTTTTTCACAGAAAGTATCTGATGGTTATCATTTGCAGCAAAATGCTGCTGTTTTTTCTTTTTTTCTTCCAGCTGCTTTTATTGTAAGTCTTCCTTGATTTCCGGATCATTCAAGATACTATCGTAAATATCCGGCAAATCTTCTGGATGTACTTCTTCAACTGGCCCGTCGACAAATCCTCCTAAATCATCAGCATGTCAATCTCAACTTCACTACTGTTCGGTAAATTACCAATCTCGTCCAAAACGGTCAACAACAGGTCATTCTCATATGTCGGTTGCAAATACCTGTATAAATTAAAAAAAAAAAATACTTTCTCAGTACAAATATTACAAATATTTATTCTCCAATATACTCCTCTTTATTCCACTTTTCACGACCAGGTAGTTGCTTCATTTGCTCTTCACTTTTCTCAGAGAGATGTTTCTTCAACGCATCCGAGGAACGCAAATCATCTTTGCCGCAGATAAAACAAACAAAATCGTGACACTACAAATTGAAGTTAATTATGATTAAAAAAAAATTTTTTTCATAAAAATTTTTTCATCCAGAAATGAAGAAAAAATGCAAAACCTTTTTTCGAATGAAATTAACAAATTTGATTCGTTCGTAAAAATCCATCCGCTCATTTTCCAAAAATTCACTGAAATGGAAATGATGCTGCTTCTAAAAAAAACAAAGCAAAAATCATCGTTGAAAGCACCAAGCTTTACCGCAGCTAGCATCAAGCGCGAGTGCAAAATACCAACATGTGCTGCAACAACAGCGGAACCTCTTGAAATGACTTGTCGCAGAGCAAACAAACGTATGTCTGCTCATCTTCGACGTCTTCCTCTTCCCATTCGTTCCATGATTCCCTAACAATTTTCATTTATCCTTTTCATCCATTACAACAACAAAAATACATCTCGCTCAAGCATACTCTTCTGCTTCTTCATCACTGTCTGCAAATGTGGCTAGAGTATCTTCGAAATCTTCTGCGAGTACTTCAAGCCATTTTTTCCCAAGTTCCTAAAATATCCTTCTGTCTCTTTTATTCGCTCTATCAATCGCTCACCCACTGTTAACAAACGACTAAATTTCTCTCCAATCACTAAATTTCACTTAATTCATCAATCAGCATCACTTCATTAATTAATTATTAACAGACAACAGAACTGAATCACCAACTTGCACAACTATATCAAAGTATTATTTGCTCAATTTATCAGTATAATGAAAAGCACCCTTACCAAATAGTTGATCACATAAAATTTATCATACAACACGTTTTTCGGATTAACCTCGCGGTGCTGCATTATGCGCATATGCTCCATCAATGCACGATTGTCGGCAAAATATTCTTCGCAGTACAGACACTGATTTCTAAAATTGTTCATTTTATTAACACTTTTGCGAAAAATCAAATGCATCCCTACCTTCGTATCATGTCGGACAGAATGTCGATGTACTCAGTGACGAAAACTGTGAAATAACAACATTCTCTTTCATAATCATTTATTTCATATGGAAAACAAACATTCACATCCTTACCCATATTGTCCGGTGAGCCCAAATTCAGACGATGTATCAAATATAAATGATGTATCAGTTGGGATCTAGGAAGAAAACATTTGTATTTTTCCATTATGATCGCTGTTTTACAAATAATAGGTTTATGATTAAAAACAAATTTACTGCTACAAATTTAAAACAATCAAAAGCTTAAACTTCAACAACCACATTTAAAATGTCCAGACCTGTTGCCATGCACCGTGTAACGACAGAACAGACACTGACGACAAAATGTAGTGTCAACTCTTTCCCTCTGTTGGCATTGCAATACCTCTTCCAAACGACGCAAAGCGAGCTTTTCTCTCAGCTGACGATCTTCAACCACTGACGGTGACATCAAATAATAATTATCCACTTCACCTTCATTAAAGAAATAATATCATTAAATCAACCGGAAAAATTATGAAAAAAAAAATTTAAACAATCACCATTTAAACTGTCCGATTGGTTAGCCAGTACAAGTGGAAAGATGGACGAAATATCTTTCTCTCCGAAACGTTGCCGCCAATATTCAACATATCTGCAGTTATAAATTATTCAATTGTCAAACTTTGCGCCATGAAAATCACATTCCAAACAAATGCAAAAAACCTTTTAAGATCGACAATTAAATCCATTTCTGTTATAACAATTTTGTGCAACTTCAAAAGGTGTTTCGCATACAAGGAAGTATCTTTTGGCAAGTCAAAGAACTCCAAACACATCAAACACATTGTAGGTCCACCCCATATAGGAGAATAGCTGAAAATTGCCATCTAATCTTGTATGAATAAAAGAAAAATTCTATAAATTCCTACCCGACCGGTGGAATTGTGCCTGATAGTGTGCGAATACGACGTTTTGGAACCGGCAAACTGATTCGATGCTTTGCTCTTTCCGCCAGTTCATCTTCGCTTTCACTGAATGGTTCCTCTAGAACAACTGCAAACAAGGACAAAAATCATTTCACAACAACAGCAAAACAAGAATAGCAGCACACATCACATTTACAATTTTGAATTGGACACGTTGGTATATTGTTCACTTCGTCCACGTTCGCTTCAGAGATGCTGCATCGTTGATCATCAGCTCGACTGCTGCAATGCTCTGCAAATATTAACATAAAAATGCGTCCAATGAATAATGCACAAAATCAACAACCGTGTTGTCAGTGTGCAATTCAACATTTACATTAAATATGAATTGTTCTGTAACCTGTTCTTCAGGCTTTTAGAAGAAATATTTGCAGCAAATACCGAACAACAAAAATGCCCTGACGCTCCTATATTTTTTCAACATTTTATTTATACAATGATACTACCTTATTTAGCGCCTTCTTTCTGTCAAATTCAACGCAAAATAAACCCAATGATAAAGAATATCAAGAAACAAACTCGACAACATTATTAAATGAAAATAACTATTAACCATATCAACAGTACAATTTTCCATACTGTTGCCATTGTAATGTAGAAACAAATTAGTCCAAAAACAGTTAAGAGAGGCAAACAACAGTAAAACGGCGCAAAAGCTTTCATATTCTCTTTATTGAAATTCATTAAATTTTTAAATCAGTCAAACTGTTTGTTCTCAAATAACACTTCACGGTCTTAAAATTTTATATACAAAATAAACACTACTTAAAAACGTAAAGACTGTTAAAAATCACTACTAAACTGCATAACATGATAAAACTGTTTATAAAATTCATGTAAAAGTTGAATAAATTGATAAAATTACTTCTTCTGTGATGAAAATCTCTTCGATAGCTTCTGTAATTTGAGCAGTGCTTTCTATCGCCTTCTGAAACGTACTTTCTACGCGTCGTCGAAGCAGCAGCAGTGGTATTTTGATCAGAATTATTATTATTATTATTATTATCTTCTCTCCGCTCTTCAGAACTC
Organism: Trichinella pseudospiralis; assembly: GCA_001447645.1. NCBI lineage: Eukaryota > Metazoa > Nematoda > Enoplea > Trichinellida > Trichinellidae > Trichinella > Trichinella pseudospiralis. Next base: position 463,248 of record JYDV01000009.1, on the reverse strand, counting down.
ATAGCCAACTAACAGCGCTTGAACAAGTGTCTAAATAGCAAAGTAAAACAGTGAACACAAATCAAATCTGCGCAAGTCAGAAATTGCAGAATTATTGACGAATATACAACATCTACAACAAAATCTACAGATTACATAGAAGTGATCAAGTTCAAATGACTCAAAGACAGCAATTGTCAATTTGTTTTAAAATTAAAAATCAACACAAACATCACTTACTAATACAAAGGAAATATCGAATGACAGTGACAATAACATTACCTAAAATGGACATATTACTGTATTGTTTTGTTCAACATGTTAACTGTTTAACGTTACTGTAAAAGTACTTTCTGATGTATATTACATTATATGCAAATTTCAGAGAATACTCTTGACACAGATATGAAGATAGCTCGAAGATCAAAGTCTGTGTTGACACTCAATTTTTGTAATGAATGACTAAAAATATATATATATATATATATATATATATATTACAGTTTATGATGCAGGAAATACGTAAGATGAAAAAATTGAATAAATGAACATGATTCTTAGTTCAGTTGTCGAAAGTGACAGTTATGTATTATTATAATGAATAAAATATAGAAGAAATTACAAAAAATTTGCTGTCAATAAGTATTTAGAAATGACTGAAAATTTCAGGGGAATAAAAGTTACATTAAGTTGTCAATTTATAAACTATTTTCGTAATATCATTTATTATTATCAATAATAAAAGTGAATAAATAAATAAATAAATGCACACACAAACTACTTGATAGGTTTCATCTGCCACAAACCATCATTTAAATAATGTATGCTGTCGATTCCAACACCTTTGTTCACTTTCAATATTTCTTCTGAACTCATCTTCATCTCACCAATAGCCATAGCATGCTGTTTCCCTTCGGCCATAATAGCAACGACGGACTTTTTTTCAATATCTGGCGTCAACTTTGCTCCTTTGGACGTCAACCCAGGGCACATCACATTGGCACCGCTCAATACAAATCGAATGGCACCTTTGTCGACCTGTTGCCAGGGTAAAAGAAACGGATACTGATGAAGCAAGCGTAAAGTTGGGATGAAAGAACCGTCGCGACTTTTGAAAAACAACAAATCACCATTAGGACCTATCAGAATTTCCACACGATCGTGACATTTCAACAAACGAAATGGTTCTTTCTTTGGTAAAATTTGATCCATGTACGGTTCAATGGATGGATACAGTTCAAGCAATTTCTTACGTATCTCTTTTTGAACAGAACTTTTCAGCTGCTGCATACCGCTCACCGATTCTTTTTCATTAAATTTTTTAAACATTTCTATCAGCTAGCCTGAAGAAATAATGAAAAATTTTGATTATTGCAAAAACAAATTATAATTAAACACTGTTTTAAACTTGTTGTTCAAGTAAAACATTTTTAACAACATGAAAATTTTTATACGAAGATGGCGTCGCAAATCTGTGTTCCACAGAACAGCAACAGTATTTTGCCTCGATAACAATGTTTCGGATTTTGAATCATCAATGCAATTATGATTGTTTTTCAATCAAAGGAAATTCAATTTTTCAAAAGATTTTCATCGTATGGAAAATTTTTAAAAAAGTACACAAATAAATTGTTAGGTAAACTTTTTGCAGAATACCTTGCAAAATTAATTATTCTTTGCAAACATATTACAATAAAATTTGATTTTCAAGTTCAAGTTCAAACAAACTTTCACAACTAGCAAAATCACTCACAGGTGATTAGCGATCGATCATTGACAAAATACACTGTCCACTGCTATACCTTTCATGATTAATGATAATTCTTTGTTAAAAAAAAATTTTTGTAAAAAAAACATTCAGAATACTGTAACTTGTACTTTATTATTTTTACTTTCCTCAAGGTACAGTTTTTGCGAAGCGGTCAGGTACAGATTGCCAAGATTTTGAAATGAAAAGAAAACGTTGTCGAAAATGGTTCACCAATTCAGGAAAAGCGAAACGTGCAAAGAATGGAATGCAAGTGCTACGTTCAGGTATGAAAGGAGTGTTGCTGACGTGCGATAATGGTCTCGAGAATCGTTGTTTGGCTGAAGCGTTGCAACTTTTCAAAGAATACACTGCAGTTGATTGTGATAATTCTGCCACGGCGTCTAATTACGTCAACCTCGAGTCGGCTGTCTTGTACGACGCTATTGATCAATGTGTGAACAGTTTGACGGCCAACGATAAGCTTGAAAAAGATGCACTTTGTGCTGTGGAAACTGGCGTGAAAAATTGTCCATTTGTTTCGTGTCCAACAGACGCAGATCCTGTGAATTTGGTGAATAAAATCATGGAAGATGTGAGCAAAGGCATTCGCGCATCGAACAGACTCATCCAGCGTCTACTGCCAGTGGAAATCACTTGCCATGCGGACGTTGACAGTATATCCGATTTTGCAGGGAAGTTGATCAAGTCGCATTTTTCCACCGACCCTGCCGTAACAGCCGAAGAGTCTTCTTACGCAATCGTCTACAAAGCGCGGAACAACAACTGCCTGTCAAAAGAGGCCATTTATGACCGTATCAATGACCAAATACGCTTGATTAATGATAAATTTAAAGTTGTACTGGAAAATCCGAAACACTGCATACTGGTGAACACTCTGAAGGACGTGTGTTGCCTTAGTGTTGTGAAAGATTATTACAATTACAAAAAGTTCAATTGGAATCAAATTCAGTTATCAAATAAGCTGAGCGAAGAAGGAAAAAAAGCTGATTGAATTTTGAAAACATATCATTCAAGCTTTTGTAATTTCTTCATTTAATGCATTTTCCAAAAGTGATGCTGTGTTCAACGTCAGTGGCAACGGTTGGGCAAATGACATCGACCGCATGTTTCACAGTGAGTGAAAGTTAGCTTCACGCATCGATTGCAACTAATGCAATGGTTGTACGGACGACCATTCTAGAAAACACCATTCTGGTATATTTGTTTCATTTAAGAGCTCATTAAAAAATCATTACAACGAATTGAGTGCTAACCTTGGACGTGCAGCTATTGCAAATTTTGCAGTGCAAATTCGTTTTGATGACAAATTTGTTGCAAATCGGACAGAAGCTAAAAATGAAAACAACGTTCATGAGACATTATTGTTGATGAAAGAAAGTAAAAACTCATAAATTGAACATTATTCTTATTCTGTTAATTTTGTCCAACGAATCGATTTCCAAAGCATACCGATATCTAGCGTCGTTTGTCGGCAAAACTACATCAGTTGGTGATAAAGATGTGAAAATTCGAATCGGTGATTTGTTTGCTTTGAAATTTGGATGATTTTTATATTCTATCTGAAACGGTCAATAATGCGAAAAGTGTTTGTTCAAATTGAAGACACTACACCACCTACAATGTAGTCTAACATTTTCAAATTTGGGCAAGCTTGTATTATCTTTTTCTCCATAAAATAGGGAAATATCCAAATAATTTCACATTCTGGAGTCACATCAGACGTATCGTTCGTGTGAAGCTTGTGAAAAATTTTCTGCAACGAAATTAAACTTTTCCCAATTGCGCTGGTCAAACCACCAAAAGGGGGGTCGACAATGATCAACAATTTTGTGCTCTTTTTCAAGAATTTCTTGAGATAATTGCGTCCAGTTTTTGTAAAAACATAATTTGCAAATAAATTGTACTGCGCGCAGCGTGAAGGAGGCCAAAATTGTTCCTAAAACAAGCATTAACCCATACGTTGTGTGCCCTGAAGCAGTACAGCAGCATGCAATCAAACATTAGTCACAACAACTTCAAAATAAGCTCTAAAGTTGAAATTGAATTAAATTAATCAATGTTGCACTTACAAACCGTTCATCATAATCTAGTAGAAAACTTTTCACCGATGCTTTCGACTTGAATAGTTGCAACAATTCTTCATGCACTCGAGGTGTACCAATGCATAGAACGTGATCAAACGACAGTTGAACTGGCAATTTTGCCAAAAATTTCGCAGAACGGTCGGAAAACCAATACTGCTAAAAGAAAATTACCATTCAAATACAATGAATAAAAAGAAAAGCGTTCACATCCAACCGCTTCTTTCTTTGCGCTATTGGAAGCCGTAAGCCACATGCACGGTCGATTTAAAAGTCTGTTGGTGATGTTGAATTTCAATTTATGCTGTGCGTGCTTGGACCGTTCCTCGGGCAAAACAAATTGACCACATGTAAAACAAAATTGTCGATCCTGTTCGTTTTGTTTCACTTTACACAATCTGAACTGAACAACAATTCAGTGTAGTGTATTTGAATTGGAACTTTTGAAAACCAACTCACTACCTGCGATAAGCTTCCACAGGTTTAAAGCGACGCTGCATTTGAATTTTCTTCTTCATATCGACAACTTTCCGTTTTGGAAATTTCTTTTCAACGGGCCAATAAAATGAACATTTCTTCCTATCTCGACACACAGAACAAGCAAAAAAAAATATTTTTCGATTTTTTCTTTTGCGACAAAACTTCAAACACGGTCCTAATACAATATTACAATATTTCATTTAAAAAATCATTTCACTGAAGCAAAAAACAGAATATTCAGTACCGTGAATACAATACGGGCGAACATGTAAAGTAGTTTCAGTTGAACTTTCTGCCATTATAAATTAATTAATTACAAATATTTATACAAAGGCCTACATCTGTGAGAAGAAACCTGTAATTCTGATATTACTGTAATACCGTATTCAATTACCGTGAATAGAAATAAAGTTGTTGAAATTTAACATTTTCAAATTTGTTTCCTACTGTACACTTGCAATATGTTATGGATATTATTGCACTTGAAAATATTCAATAAGATCAAATAAATCAAATAACAAATTTTGCATGTAAGAAAAAAACACTTTTTAAATTGAAGTTTCAAACATAACGTTGAGAAAGAATTTCTTAATTTTTATGAAAAATTTTAACATAAAATAGACCATTATTTTTCTACACGCACATATGTGTTTTGAAGTGAATATTTATCAAAAATTAAATAATCTCACAAGTGGATAGAATGGAATGGAATGGAATAGCCGATCAGTGTATCGTTGTTACTTCAAATTTGTTGATGAAATAAGTAAATTATTCCACAGCGATGAAAAGAGATGAAAGTACAAAAACGGAATCATTTCCATTGAATCGGTAGTTTAATTTGAAGAAAAAAATAGTAAAGAAAACCTGGATTAACAAGAAATTTATTGTAACGCAAAATGAGAATAAGCAACGAAATCGGAATGCATATCAGATGGCGCGTGGGTTGTTCAATTGATACGAAGATCAAAAATGTAATGGGACGAAGTGAGTGGATCAATGAAGATGTTGAAGTTGAAAATTTTATTTGAAATGATTCATGCATCACTTCAGATGAAGTTGTCAATGAATTTCAAATACAGATCCGCAAACACAGCTTGTGCGTTACAACTTACCATTAACCGAATTTATCGGCATGTAGTATTTAATTAACAGAGTTGATTCATTCTTCTCGTTTCTTTACCCAATAAAACTCAGTTATAAATAAACAGTAAAAAACCAAAATAAAACAGCTTTTTCTTAATGAAGTACAATCTGCAACTAAAAAAAGAATAATTATGCAAACATCACTTGCGAATGAAACAATCTGCAATCAAAAAAAAAAAAAAAGAAAACGTGCTACTCATTAAACAAACATGATCACGTGCAAAACGCCATGCAGTGCCATTAAATATTAATTAATCATTAAAACGATCAAACAATTGTTTCGAAATTTAACAATCCGTATTGTTGAAAAATGCAAATTCTTTTATCGCCTTCGGAAGTGATCACTGAAGTGATCGTTGATTCAGTATGAATCAGTGTTTACGGATTTTCAATTAGTCAAATTTTTGCCCTCGCAACTGACAGCTGAATAAGTTTGTAGAAGAGCTTCACTTGTGGAACCAAGTCAATTATACAACGTATCAATGGCAACATTTTGTTCTGTGGCGTGTCTGTTTGCCCATCTGCTTGTGGTTTAAGTTAAAAAGAAGCAAGCATCATACGGCCAGCAGTATGTACTCGGACGTGCAGTAGTCGTTCAACCAGTCCAATGGTGTTTTGCAAATTGAACATTCTCCTGTTCCTTGGTGCAACAATGTGCGCTTGTGTGGCGTCGTTGCAAAACGACGTTGAACATGACATCGCCATCAAGCCATGCAAGCAGAACAGAACTTACCAATTGGATATGGAAATGGCCGTGTTGACTGACGAAAATGGTATGCACATCTACCCGGTGGATTTAAACAAAAAGCTGGTCTTTCACATGCTGTTGATAAACAACGGAGATCAAATTTTCCAAACTGTCACTGATGCGAGTTTACAAATGAAACTCAGCTATTTTGGCAAGGAAAAATGGTTAACCATACCCACCATGGGAATGCTGTAAGACTGCTTTTTCAAATAATGATACACCACTGTTGTTGATTTAAATTTTTAAAAAAAAAATCCATATATTGTACATGCATGATGTACATGTTCAAAGCAATAATTGATTGCATACACACAAATTTCAGCAGCAATATTCGAGAATGCTATGCGTGCCCGATGCCACATGGTGAAATTCCAATTGTACAAGAGTTGCCGTTGAATGCTTACGGTCCATTGTTGAAAAAGATCGGCGGCGGAGTAAGCGGAATGAAAATTGAATTCTTGTTCAATCATTTTACTCTCTGATTGGTCAAATTTTACCTTTTCAGGGTACCTATGCAGTTACTATATCGGTTAAAGAGGATACGCCTGAGAAAAGAGAACTGATGTGCAAAAGAATCGAAGTAAAATTGAAATGAAGTAATGAACCACCATGCTAATTAATAACAATGCTGCCCATTTCAATTAGTACTAATTTAAATATTATGAATAAAATTCAACCATGAGCTTTGAAATGAACGTAATTACGTAAAAGAAAAAGCAAACGCGACCTTCTTTAACAATACACAATCCAAATTAATAGAGTAAGATGAGTTAGTTATGCTTAAAATTCAAACAACTGAACTGAACTGACACATCAAATGCTGAAACTTGTTGGGATAAAAAATTTCACAGAAACCCAATTGCAACGGAAAGGCAAACTTTAATTCAAAAATACCAAACTACAATGCTTGCTCATCCATTTGTGCAAGCCAAATTTCAAAAATTGTTGTTCATCCAACCAGCAGCATAAGATTGACGAAAGAAAAACAACAACCAAACTTGCCGCCAAGTTTGGCAATTGACATGAAACAGTTCAACAGATTAAATATTTTATTCCATCAAATGAACTTCAAGTTACGTCTGTCAACGGTCTTAGCTGTTAAAACAAACAGAGGAGATAAAACATAAACATAACCATGATAAAAACTCACAACGGCAATGATAACAATAATAAAGTATACAGATGAAATGATAAGTACATGATATGGGAAGGATATTTTTATATAAAATGAAATAAAATTCAAATGCTGTCTCCAGCTACTGTACTACTGTTGCTTGTGTTAAAAATTGCAAAAAATGTAATAAGTTGTTGCACACAATATTTGAAAAAATGATGAATCAACGACGTTGACGACGTGAACAAAATTGGGTGTTGTCTCCATCCTTGTCGCGTCGTTGCCTGGCAGCACCTCTCTGCTTGGTCTCCTCCCATCCGGCATCACTTTCATCATCATCATCTTCTTCTTCTTCTTCATCAATCGCGGTGTTCCATTTTTCTCGACTTGCTAACAGTTGATCTATTAGAAAACGAATTCTCACCGCGACATTCTTTCTCCGGGCAATCCTGAGCAGATATTCATAAATGCCGTCTGCTGACAGCAGCTTCCGCTGTGATGATTCCCGTCCCATCCGTTGGCTGATCCTCTGTTCAAACGCCGGTCCCATCGTCAACAACAAAACGCAGACGTGCTCGACAAAAATATCTTCCTCTTCAATTAGCATGTTCTTCAAGCACTGTTGCACAATAGTCAAAGTGATCATTTTCCAGACGAACAACTTGCCAATGAGTCGCATGACACCGATGGTATGTCGCTTTGTAGCGGCACTTTCTTCTTCCAGTTCACTTTCCAACTCGGCTCGCCGTTTCGGGTCCTCCACCTCTTGCAGTGCCGCTTGTTTTCTCCACAATTCCTTGTAGAGCCGACGAATGGCACCAAACTGCGACTGGCACAGGTTCAGCAATTCGGCGCGCGTACTTTTGGCACAATCTTGCTCTTCAGAGTTCTTGCTTTCCAAGTTCTCGTTACAAATTCTGTAGCACAATTTCACGTATATTTCCGAAAAACCTGGCTCTTGGACAGCTTTATCGAACATCAGACGAGCTAACATCTTCACCCTCTCGACACTGGTGCAACGAATGGCGATACCGACGAACTGCGTGGCCAATTCTTCGAACGTCTGCTCGGTCATTTTGTTCAATATCATGCGCGCATCACTCATCAAACTCTGCGTCTCAATTTGCTCTGCCGTCAATTCGGTGTTTTTCCGTTTCCAAGATGGTATCCAAGCATTACTGTCCTGGTGCAGATGCACTTCCCCGCTCGGAATTCTGTGCTCAATAACAATATCCTGGCTGATGTTGCCGCCATTGTTGGAAAAAGGCTTCTTCTCTTGGAGTCTTTCAGCGGAGCTCTTTTTCAATCCAGCCACCAATTCATCATCGCCAAAGCGCAGCTTCTCCGGCAGTATGATGCCGTTGAAGGCTTTGAAATTCAAAATTAACGATTTCTGCGGCTGACCAAAGCAACACTTCAAATTTCCGATCTTCAACATCTCAGTCGAACTGTATCTAATGATTTGGTTGACGGAACCTTCATTTGCCCTGAACGGTTCGATGCTTTCCAATCGTCGTCCGAGCTGATCAATTTCTGCTTCGTCATCTGCACGTTTTGCAGAATTGTTCTCCAAATTCAAACGAGCTCCATTCGACAAGCGTGAAACAACTGGCGCTTCTTCTCCGGCTTCTTCTTTGCTTTGGTCTTGTTCGGCCTTTTCATTGGTGCAACCATTTTTCAAATCCTCACCAACATTGTTGTCTGTCTGCTTTTCTTCTTCTTCGTCGTCGTCGGCGTCGTCCACGTCCAAGCGCATGATGCGCTTTGCAACAGTGCTGCTATTGGTGCTGCGGTCCTTCTCTGACCACTGTTCAACGTGACCTTGTCCATTGCTAACATCACCGGCGGTTCCATATTCCTCCTGCCCGGAGCCACTAATCCCATAAGCAGAGGCAACATTATTGCTCACGGTCACTTGTCCCTTCGATACAAGAATACACGCTTCGGCATCATGGTGGGCAACAAACTGAGCAGGAATTAGAATAGGCATCATCTTCATCATCTTCTGCTCAGTGTTGCCCAAATCCATTACCGACATTTTAATCGCGTTTAGACGCAACAATGGAACTTTCACCGTTTCCATCGACTTTGCCTCAGTGAGTTGTTTCGGTTCATTTTCTTGTTTGTTCTCTTTTGGCGAAGCAGTTGTTGAATCATTTGCCGGTGATGTTTGTCGTTTCTGGAAATCGTAAGCTACAACCACCCCACTGCGGCTAACTATGCCTTGCTGAAATGGTGCCATGTCGTTTGAGAGGCAGGAGAATTTAGTCTTAAACACAATTCTGTCAATTTCAGATTAGAAAATTTATTTGAAATGAATTACCCATGTGCTGAAATCACTGTGGCTATCGTCGCTATCTAAAATATATCATCATCATCATCATCATCATCATTTGATAATTAAGCAGATATTAAAAATGGAAACTCATTTTACACCAAACATTTCAACTTTATACATTTAACACTTAATGCTTGATGTTGTAAGAAAAATTAACAATACAAATTTTAAAATAATCAAACCTTGCCAAAAATTACAGCGCAAATAATGCAGCAACAAGTGGAGTCCGTTTGGCTCATCTAAAAGTTGTTTCAGCTTCGCTATCGACATGCCAAAAGGCAATTCACAGGACAACTTTTTTTCTTCATTTTCACACTCATTTGGTCGTGTTAAGCTTTCCACAGCTGAGCTCAACAGTGACTAAAGGGTAAAAATAATTGAAAAATATACAACCAGAACAAAAATGCTAAAACTTTCTTCAACACTTACCTCCAATTCCGGGTTTGAACACTCGGCCAGCAGCTCTTCCAAGCTATCTTGCTCACCGGCTGTGCCTGGTGCGAACAATTCTTTCTGTAGGTCATTGCTGTCCAACTTCAAATCATTTTCCACTGGATTATTACTCTTCAAAAGTGAGAAAAAAAATTAATTTCAATTTAATACAAACTTCTCTGCTTGACGTTAAAGTTGCTTGAAATAAGTACAAATTCACAACAGTTATCATTTACATTGTGGAAAATGGTGAAAAAAATTTACACCCTGTCTCACCGACTGTACAAACTGCTTTGTCGAATTTACAGACTTTGCTTCAACTTGCTCACTGGGAACTGCAGAATTTGAAATGTTCATCGAATTCGATCTTTCATCGGACATTTTTCTACATAAAATGAACATATATATATATATATATATATATATATATATATATATATATATATATATATATATATATTGTAAATTTCACAAAACAAACCAACAATACAGGGAAGCAAGTTGAACAATTTAAATATTTGTCGGACAAAAAAACTTATAACTATGATAAATTAAAACAATAAAAAAAATTTTCAACGAGAAATACATCTACAAGTCGTTTATATCTACAGCAAAATATCTGGGGTACGGTAAATTAAAATATTCATCGATAAGATAAAAACTTTTTACAAATATTTAAAAAGAAAAAATAACAAATAAATCGCTTTCAAAACACATACTTATCAGCGCACAATTAAACGCAGCACACACAACGACCGAACGACCACTGAATGACGAAATGTTTAAAACGACTGCACTTATATATACTGAAGAAAACTTTAAACTAACCTAAAAAAGAAAATAAAGTATCTTTACAGTATAAAACTTACAGTATACATATTTAATTCTCTGAAAGTGAAATAAATTTAAAAATAAAATGTACAACGTCAATTTTGTAGTCGGTAAAAATCGGTAAAAATGGTACAGAGTTCTAGAAGCAGTTCTATTCCAATCTTTGCTTCAACCGTTATCGTTTGAACGGAAAATTTATAACTAACAGTAATAAAAGACAAATTATTGGAATAAAATAGACCAAATTAAAAATTTTCCATTTTATCCCTAAAAGAATAATTCGCTAAAATCGGTACTCTAGACTGTGCGAAACTGACGTACGAATGAACAATTGCGAACAAGTTTATAAAAATTATTAGCTTAAAATAGCAAAAAAAATTAATAATAATAGACTTGATATTAAAAATTTGAAATAAAATTTATCGAAAATCTACAAATTTACTCAAATAATTTACAAACGTAAAAACAATATAATAATACTGTAAAAAATGAATCATACCACGAAAAAAGAAGAAAAGAACTATTCAATCGATTGTTGCGTAAAAAGAATTGTTGCTCGACGAGGTTGTTGTAAAGCCGATGTAGTGGAATTCGTCAAATATCGCCTGCTAGTGAAAATATAAAAAAAACAACACAAGCTACAGTTTAGCTTAAAGCGATTAAAATTATTCAGCAAGTATACAGTAAATAACAAGTATACGGTACATAGCAGTAGAAAAACTGATTTCACTAAAACAAAACTTAAAGTTGGATTTGTAACAATTTATTCAGTGATAAAATTTGTATTGCTAAGTATATATGCTCAATAACACTGAAAAAACAAAAAAAATAGTAAAATTTTCGAATAAAATGTCAACCGTTTTCAACTTTTCTGACTGTGTATGTTCAATGTAGCTTGGATTGAATTATTTATCAGTGAATTCATCAAATACTGTAGAAGTGCCTTGTTCTTTCAACAATCGACGCCTTTTGCGAGTTGATGGTGTCTAATTGAATGGAAAAGCAAATTTACAACAAAAATAGTGCTAGTACAGAAAATTCTTTTTCATAATTTTCACTTACTATCGTATTAAAATTTCGAGACGTGTCGTCTTTAGGCGGTGTTATTGGAAGAAATATATTTTTCGAAAAATCATGACAAGAATTACTATCTGCTGAACATTTGTACGCAGTTTCCAGTGCTGATTGACTTCGCCTGAGCAACGATTCTGACGAGTGATAATCCATCGACTACAACAATATATCAGAGATCTAGTGGAGAAAACAAAACAAAAACAAAACATAATTAATAATAATGAAGAACCTGCGAGAAGATCACCGAATGAGCAGCAGTAGCAGCATCATCATCAACAGCCGATGACCACAAGCTTGTGATTTCAACTTTGCCACTTTTTCTGCTCGTCTCCCCAACCCCTTAATCATTCACCGAGCATACACTGCGGTATGAGAAATGAAATATTTTTTTTCTTTAAAAATACCCTGTGAATCATCCGCACGCAGCGCTTGCATTCCAAATTGATAAATTCGACTGTTCGTATCGCTGCCAAACAAAATTTCTTCTTCGGCTGATTCGTTCTACAAAATACAATTTTGTGATGCCTGTTTAAAATCAGCAACCGACAACAACATATCCGTATACCATTTCCATCATCAATCGCATACGCTCCAGTCGTTCTTGTTGCCATTTTTCAAATGTCGTATTAGCATCATTTTCTTCATTGTCACTGTTGTCATGATCAGCATTACGTGCCTGGCGTTCTTCATCTTCATCTTCTTGATCTGAAATGAAATGAAATGAAATGCAATAAAATGAAGCTTTTCACTTCAAAAAAAAAAAACTACTCAATACATACTTGCATTTCTCTTCCAAGCAAATCGTCTTTCTCGGATAGATTTACGCTGCTTGCGACTGTCAATCAGTGCTTCTTTGTACATTTGAACCAGTTGCCGATCGTCGTCCAACATTTGCTTCCTGCAAAACCGTTCATTCACACTTACGTTACAAGAATAGATCAGTGGATATTTTTTCAAATGCAATAATACAAAATTGTATTTTGAATATAAAACTATAAAATCATACAAATGAATTTTGCCAATTTCCATACGCAGCTCGTTTTCTGACTTTACAACGTCCTCATCGCCGGCCTCAGCTTCATATTCGTTCAGTTCATCATCAACATCCCAAAACATTCAACAAACCTAATGTTCCCTATTCATCAGTTATGACCAAATTATATACCTCGTCATCTCCGGAATCTTCTTCCGCGTCACTGGAAGACAGCACCGCTTCTGTATCCAAAAATTCCTTTCTTATCCTAAAATTACCAAACTTCCTTACAATTTATTTATTGGAAAAAGAAAAAAATTTACTTTTTTTTACTGTCCAAAAATTGGCTGCGTTTCACTTTCTTCAGCTCTTCCAACACTTGATTACCAAAAATGTTCTGTTCGCAATTTTCAGCATCGTCTGCATGTTCTTGTTGCACACTTTCTTCAATCAAAAATTCATTGCTATCAATTTTGCCTGAAATGTCACTTTTACTCCTCAACGACAAAAATAAACTATTCACGTCTACTTGTGTCCGCTTGAAATGGTGGCTCAAAATTCACCGGCATCCGTTCTGCATCAAAGCTGTAAATGTAAAATCAAATCAACTTTTTGCATATATTGGGGAGATATAAGAGACACGGAGAAATGATTAATCTCAAACCCATCCTGTGCATCTTCGTCGAACACAAGGCGAGATGGAGCCGCTGATAGATGGCGCCTCCTGGGCAAACCAGAAGCAAGTGAATAATTTGCAGCAACGATCGGTGACGATGCAAATGGAGCTGAGCAAAAAAATTCCAACGATGTGTCGGCATCGAAACGACATTTGGGCGTTGCCACGTTCAAAGGACGACGCATCGGTTCCACCAACGGGGATTCAGCAAACAGAAGCTTGCTTTGTGTGCACGAGGTGGTAGAGTTGCTCTCCGACCTCGGCGTCAATACCATCTCCCCAGTGCTGGAGAGCTTCTCGGACAATGGAAGCAGCTCTGGATATGACAAATTGCTCGAACCCAGCTCATCTTCTTTTTTACAGTCGTCTGACGACAAGGCTAACAACAATCCATCAGGGTTGAAAAATGAATCTTGCGCTTTGATACTAAAAGAAATTGAACATCTTGACAATACAGAAAAAAAACAATCCTAACAAGCATTACGGTGCTGCATCTGCTTCGACAAAACTGAACGTGTCTTCGAGATTCGGCTTACTGTCATCGTTGAAGAAAATATTCTCCATCGACAGATCTCGCAAGCTTTTCACATTACGACGTTGCAACAGATTCGAACACGTCGGCTAGAATGGACATTGCAATTGTGGAAAAATAATCATATAGAAATTTAAACAAAACCCTTGCCTGATCGTCAACTTTGCAACCGTCAACATCTGCACTGACAGTGATGGGTTCTTCAGAAGATAAAAATCGAAATTGAAAATAAAAAAAAAAACAAAATAAATATTCCTACTTTGAACAGTAGCTTTGTCTTCTGTGAAACTGTTGTCACTTATTACAGAAGCCTTGAGCGGCTCAGATGATACTTTTTCATTGTCAGCTTCGTCATTGCATTTTGGTTCTTCATCTTCATCTTCGCTTTCACTTTCCATTTTCAAAATTGGCTTGTGTCTAGATGCAATTTTGTCTTCGTCATCCTCTTCAGCATTTTCGCTCTCTGCATTATCCTCTTCCTCTGTCTGCTTCCCCTCATCATCATCATCATCATCATCATTTTCTTCTTCTTCTTCTTCCTGTTGTTCATCTTCAGTCTCCTGCAGTTGTTCTTTGTCTTCATCGTTGATTTTCTCCTTCTGTATACAAAAAATACCGTTTAGCATGAATTAATTTACCATTTTCTTTCGTCTTGAGATCACAACCCTAAGGCTTTCTTCTAAATCTACATCTACAAAAGGCTGAAGAGATTTCCGTGACTGATGTTCATCACGTCGTTGTTCTTGATCAAGTGCATATTGTTCGTATCGCCTCTGCAAATCAACTCGACGTCTCGCCGCCAAACTTTCCTGTATCTGTTTCTTCAGCTCAGATCTTCGGAAAACTAAATATCGCAAATTTGTATATTTCTGTATGCTGTTAAATTTTATTTTAAAAAATGAAATCAAACTTTTCTTCGGCGATTCTTTTCCTGTTCCGTTTCTAGAACACAAATTCGTGTATAAATTTCATTTCATCTGATCTGCTCAGAACAGTGTATTTTGAAAAAAAATTAATAACAAACTTTCTGAATAATTTGGGAAACAGACGTTCAGCAAGAGACGGTTTCGGTGAACGCCAGTCATCCAGATCCATCAACTTTCCATCCGATGGACCAGTCAGCTTTGGCACTCCCGAGAATCGAAGAGTGGACAGTAATTTCGAAGTACGCTTTGGCTGTTGTGTGTTCGAAACTTTTGAATCATCACTGGACACATTCGAACTGCTTGGTTCCATTGTCAATTACTTAACGAAATAATTTTAAAACTACAAAATTCATTACAGTATTCTGTACGTTTGAAATTAAAAAAATTACAATTTAAATTTATTACAACTGCCAATTAATAACATTAATCAATAACATCAAACAAAACATCAATCACAATCAAAAATTAATTTAACAACAACAACAATAATAATAAGTAATGCTTATGGTAATTTAAGGAATGTACCCTTAACTGCTACAGTTGGATAAAAGGATTGTCAAGTGAAATTCACAATTCATCATTTAAAATTGAAACCACGTTCGAATGCGTTTAAAATTTTAACCTTCGCATAACTTAACACAGTTACAGATTAATTAACCATGTTTACAATTAGACAATGATTCTTCTACTCTCAATTTTAATTCATTCACATTACAGCACATTGCGAATCCTTTTGTGAAAACAATAAAGCACGAGAATTTCGCATTACTCCTTTGTTGCTTAACATGAGGCTTAACAGATGGCAAACCGGTTGAACCGCTTCGAAATTAACCCGTTCTCCGTGCCCATTAGTTATGTTCAACGTTGAATAAAACACAACTATAGGGAAAATTTTAAACTTTTCCCCAAAAGCAAACGTACAATACTGCATTAATACGTGATAATCGTCAATTCAGAAAAAAATCGATTAACCATTCAAATAAGAACACCTGCATCGTATAGTTAGTTGGCAAGCCGTAAAATTCACAGTTCACCTGTGATCACTATAATAAACATAACAACAAATAAAATTTTAGTAGGAATTTGAAGTTTAAAGTTAAAAGACGCAACAAATAAAACAAGGCACACACAACTCGTAATTTCTTCTAAAGTTTAACAATTAATTCACAAAAATCGGTATAGGAATGCAATGATTTTCGAAAACCTTGAACATCAACTGATTAATATGCATCTCAAAAGCTGTACAATTTTTACACAAGTACAACAGCTAATCAGCCTTCATCGGACAACAATAATTGTGAAGAACGTGAACAAGATTAAGACTCATTTTTCAATGCTATTATTAAATAACCGATTTCTTTTGATTCTCTGGATTTTAATTTTGCTACATTAGAATGTTACTGGGCAATTGAAATTTCATCCAATATAGATTAATACGAACGTGCGTCAAATATGAAAAAATTACAGTTATCTAAACAAACCAACACGTGCAGTAATATATTTAATGATAAAAATAATTAAAAAAAAGAATTCATTCGTTTCCTTACCGCATACATGGGCTACTGCTGACCATAGATGACTTTTAGCTCAAATATATTATATTTTACAGTAGAAATTTAAGGCGCCAAAAATGTACAGTAGGAAACTTACAAGTAAGTGTTTTCGATGAATTTTTAAATTTATTCAAAATTTATTGATTGACGTGATTGATTATAGAATTAATTTTTACTTTTGTAACGTTTTTCATGCATAATTGCCATTATTTCTTTTAATTTATCAAATTTATATGCCTAGCAGTCAAATTTTGACCTACGTAAACGTGTATTTGAAATGCAGGATTAATCTTGTTTTAATTTAAATTTTTTTCAAATTTGTGTGACCGACTGACTGTGAAGCGCAAAGTTTTGTTTTTGAATTCAAATACCGAAGAACTATTAGAAAAGTAAATTAAGAAACAATAAATTATATAGTATATATATATATATATATATATATATATATATATATAAAATGTTTTTTGATGTCGAATAAAGAAGCAAGCATTCATTCACAATAGTCACAAAAGTGAATGGGTTTTCTAAGATTTTCTTAATTTTTATAATTTTTCCAAATTATATTAAAAATATCTGTTTCTCAACAATGTCACTCATTTTCTGCATTGCCGCCCATTGGCAAATTAAAATAATTTAAACAACATAACGTTGCGCTGCTTTTATATGTCACATTTTTCATCCGAAACAGCTAACTAGCAGCAGCAGCAGCAGCACTATATCAACAGAGCGCAAAAGTATTAATTATTGAAAAGAAAAGAAATCTAAAGTCAACGAACTACAAGTTGTTTTCCCAAGTAAAAATTTGTCAAGCAGTGCGGCTCAAAAATAAAAAAAAAAATTCTGCCAGACAATAAAAAAATGCTTCTTCTTACATTTCTGCAAAGTAAGAACAAATCAACACTACTAAAATTTTTATAGGACATGATAGCAACTTTCCTCCGTCATGAAATAAATATATAACCCGATAAACACCGAAACAAAATGCATATAGTAAACATCCGAACGGCTTTTTGAACACGTTTGACATCTTTGCATTCGACATTGACGGAGTTTAAAAGAGGTGGGAAGAAATCTTTTTTAAAAAAATAGGAAAAACAATTTAAATGTAACGAAAAAAACGATGAAACTGTTATTCGGTCAGTTTTCATAAGGCATTTGAAAAAGTTGCATATATGAAACAAACAAATAAAAACTGGCGCATGTATAGATGCGAAAAATAATGAGGAAAACCAAAATATTGACGATCAATTCACCATCGCTGCGCCACACAGAAGCTGTAATATTGAACATATAGACGCAATGTGCAACAAACAAGCATTAACAACAACTGCAATCAGAGGTATTGTTCTTGCTGTTGTTGACTGTGAGTATTAGCGGCTGCGACGAATAAAAGCGGTAGTGGTGTTGATGGTGATGGCTAGTAACAACAGTGATGGTGAATGATACGACGACGACGACGACGACGATGACGACGACGACGACGATGATGATGATGATGATGATGATAGTGATGCAGATGTGTGATGGAATTGTGATGTCGTGACGTGGTGCGACGGATAAAACAAAGATAGATGAGGAAAACGAACCCGTGCAGTATAAATTGAATTGCAGCTTTAAAGCTTGCATCAGTGCTGAGGAAAAACTGTCAAAAAAGCATAATAACAAAAACGTGAAGTCAGTGCATGTGGTGTGGGAGGGAGTGATAAAGAGCAAAAGGAAAAGAGGGAACGAATAGAATAAAATAATGCATGAAGCTGTTTCCCAATTTATAGTCTCCACAAGAGAAACGAACGACGCATTTTACAGCAATGAAATGCTAAAAAAAATATAATATATATAAGGTTGGGAGAAAAAAATAAACATATTGATATCTTCGTATCAGATTAAAAGGCAAATTTTGCAAACAGTAGTAAATTATTCTTTTCTTATTTGCCCAATTTCGACAAATTTCAATCAATCACACAGTTGGTTGGTGCAAATGTGATCGATCATGACGTCGTCGGTCGGTTGGCTTCATCAATATTGGAGAAAATACATTTTCTTGAAACAAGCATGAAGAAAACAGCAGCAGGACAAACACGATACCCTGGTTTGGCAGTATATGGATACATAGTTTTGCAATGTTGAAAAAAAAATTGTGCTGCAATAATAAGCTCGATGAACAAACGGACACAGTGGCTACTCTCACAGTGCAGTACACTGCAGTAGAAAGATAGAGTTGAAATGATGTTCGGCTTTATATGAGACCCTTGGTACAATTACAATTTCACACTGCTGACGGTTCCGCGCACAGTACTGTGGAAGGGGGTTTGACGTCGACGGATACACGAGGCCCTTCATCATCAATAGGCACCACCACCTCTTCTTCTTCTTCTAATTCTTCTTCCACTTCTTCTTCTTCTTCGATCACATTTGGTCTGCGTGCTTTGCCAATTGCCATTGGCATTGCTTCCTCCTCCTCGCCAAAGTGTGACTCCATCTCTTCAGAGTCGGTGCAGCAAGGACCTCCGTCATCAGAAATTTGCCCTTCTTCATCCTCTTCCTCATCACCGTCATCATCGTCATCTTCTTCCTCATCATCGTCACCATCGTCCTCGTCTTCTTCTTCTTCTTCCATCCGTTCGCAGGTCCGTTTCATCACTCGCCCGACAAGTGTGGTTGATGTAACCTGCGACAACGGGCTGTACGACTGGGCATCGTCTTTTCGTTCCACCTTCACCCTGACGGGATCTTTGGACAACAAACAGAGCGGATCAACGCCCGCAAATTGAGTGGTCGAGGTCACCTGAGCTGGTGGACTCTGCTCAGCATTGTCCACACAGTCAAGATCCGAGTCCTTGAACCAAAGGCATTTCTTTTTTCTTCTGCAAAAAAAAACGTTTTCGACCCGTTGACCTGAGAACATCCGCACTGTCAACACTAGGCTTGACTTACTTGCAGTGTTTACACCATAAGCTCTGTTGGTCGAGACCAAATCGTGCGCGGCATTTTTTCAACTCTGCACTTTCTGCAAACAAATCATACATTTTTTATATAAATAAATAAACAGAGATTGTAAAATTTCTTAATGAATTTCTAAAAAATAAAAAAAATCACATATACCGCTAGTTTTGTCACGTTTGCGCTTCTTTTTCTTATGAATTGCGTAGTTGTCACGTGCAGACCAGCCGGGATACCGTTCCATGTGAAGCTCCCGTTCTTTTCGTGCCATGTCGTAATACTTTTGCTGTTCTTCTTTGTTCAACATGTGCCACTGAATAAAAAATTAAATAACAAATGCAAAAAATGCACATTCTCGACAAATACAAATGATAAATATTCAGAACTGAATTTAAGTAAATATACTCACTCGACGTCCGAGAATGCGATTAATTTCTGCAGACTGGCGCTCCTTGAGACCAACTTCAGCCATAACCTGCGGTCGCATTTCTTTCATATAGAGCATAAAAGCGTTCAGTGGCTTCTTGATATGCGCGATGCGCGTCTCCCTCTGCTTGGACAAGTCCAATCGTCTGGCGTAAGCTGCTTCAGATTTGTCATCCTCGCTGGTGGTAGCGGAATTGTGCCTGCGCATCAACGTAGCCACACTGGTCACTGTGTTGGTCACCGCCGGAAGAGTAACTTGTGCCATCGATGCTAGAGGATTACCCAACGAGCCGGACAGTCGCAAAAAGGGCGAAATATTTGCACTACACACACACACACACACACACACACACAATAATTGCACAATTAATGAAAAGAGAATTTAAAAAAAAATTTTTTTCTTTTTGTCATTTACTTGTGAGTTTGGCTAGGCGGTATTATTGGTATAAATTGTGGCTTGCCAATCACAGGAATTGCTGTGTTCGTTGTCGGACTGTTCAACGGACTCAACCCGTATGACGGGCTTGATGGCACGCTGCCAAACATCGGGCTGTTTCTGGCTGCCAGCAGACCACTGAAATAAAGAAACGAATAAAAAATTTTTCTCAATGTCAACTTGAAAACTGTAAACCATAATTATTACTGCAATATAGCAAGCAAACAGCAATAAAAAACTTACATTTCAACGGCGGAAAGGTATGGCGAACCGTATGAAGGAGAAACTTGGGTTGGAATCATCATCGAATTCCGAGTACCTGAATAATGTGAGATGTAAAACAATAAAAAAAATAAAAACTTTGAAGCAGAATAAATTAATAATTACCCGTCTTGGTGAAGTCGATAAAGTTTAAAAATGGATACGGCATCGAGGCAGACATAGTTCCATCGTTTCCAAACAACGGCGATTGTGCACCAAGAAAACTCGACGGTGAAGCGTACGGTGTGGTAACAAACGGCAGCCGATTTCCCTACAATTTATATGTACAACTGAATGAATAAATAAATAAATAAATAAATAAATAAATAATTGTGTTATATAAAACATCAAGAAGAAAAAAAACATTTGTAATAATTTCTCACGTTTGCTTAACTTATTCATTATATATACAATACAGCAGAAATGGAAAAAAAGAAAAGAATCGTCATCAGAATTTCAACGCACTAAACAGCAACACTGTGCAGCACACAAACTGCTCATCAAACGTCTTTTGCAAATACTTTCTGCATACTAGAGCAAAAATTTACAATGAAACCAGCAGTCAATTGCAATCAAATGCAATTAGTCAATCGATGGTTGATTTCTGTTTTTTTCTTGTTCCTTTGCTGGAAAAGTTCGTCTCCCAACAAACAACAGAAAAATGCACAAAACTGTGCATCCCAATACCGTGAAACCGAAGGTCGTTCATTATTATGAAGCGCCAGTCAGCACCTACTTGTTTTCTTCCACAACAACAACATTGGTTGTTAGTACTACTAGCATTGAAAGGTTAGCAAGAAAATGCATCATGAAAACCTTAAATTGTAAAACTTCATGATGATGATGATGATGATGATGATGATGATTTTCATTCACGTCAACGGTTGTTATTCAGACAAAGATCACAAAACACTAGCCAAATGTTGAACGTGAACAACAGTCATAAAACTGAGCACGTCACCAGACACCTTCTTGCATGGTCGTCAAATACAATCATC
The DNA here is from genome assembly GCA_001447645.1 of Trichinella pseudospiralis. NCBI lineage: Eukaryota > Metazoa > Nematoda > Enoplea > Trichinellida > Trichinellidae > Trichinella > Trichinella pseudospiralis. Next base: position 441,536 of record JYDV01000009.1, on the reverse strand, counting down.
GGTTTGAGAGATTAGTCAAAGTCAAAATCAAAATGATACCAAAGCAAAATATATTTCATCTCCGCTGCTCACTGTTGCAATAAATACAGAGTAAAAGTAGAAAATAATGAATTCGTGAAAACTTTTTCAACTGACGCGAAACGAAACACACAGCAGAAAATAACATCTACCTTTGTGGCTAATGCAAAGGAAAAAATACATAAAAAACCCTGCTTCAACCTTAATGCTTAATTAAAAGAAGCAATTCTAAAAAGTTAAATTTAAAGAAAAAAACAACTTTACTGTAATTTCTGCAAGTGGAGTAGGGATCGGATAAAGGAAGAAAATTAGCTACTGATGCTGCTGCTGTGGACAGTGGTTGCACAATGGTTTCGATGAAAAAACCACAAATTTCATAAAGTCACAGATTGAATTGCAAAAAGAAATCGTGAACCAAATCTGATAAATTTTTGCTCGCATTTTCAGCAATGAATACAAAACACTATCGCACGACAGCTATCGCAGTTGTATTTTCACTTTGATTCACCACCACTACTACTACTGTTGCTGCTGCTGCTATTATGCTATACTTAAAGTGCCAGTTGTGATTGCTTTTGTACTTAACTGATAACAACCAACACACAATAAGCAACACCAGAAAGAACTATACGATAAGATAAAAATGAAAGAAGAACAAAAAATAACACTGATAAAGATTTAAAATTTCCAACGTTAACTTGACATATCTTTCAAAAAAAAAAATAAACTTCGCATCCCCTCATATTATTATTATATTGTATATTTGATAATGCTTTGTGCTACATGTTTTACAAAACCACAATCAGAGGCAGTTTATAAATTGACGAAAGCAGTGATGCAGCAAAGAGCAATGCACAAATCGAAATACATTCGTGTCAAAATAGCCGAAGCTATCCATCCACTATTCGCTCATAAATGGAAAATGACATTTGAAAACATTCTTCGCTGAGAACCTCGCGTGCCAATCAAAAATAAAAACCAAAAAGATATCATCAAGTGCCGTCGTCATTTTTCACAAGTGTTCACTAGTGGAACAGCAGAATTCATTACGGCAGTTAAAATCAACTGAATCTTTTTTTCAAAAGCAATATGCATATATATATATATATTCTTTAATATCCCAATGTTGTTTTCCAAGTGTGCACCACCAGTGTAATAATCAAGTCTTATTTCTTTCAGCAACAACAGATTAAACAATACGCTAATTAATACATATATATAGATCAGTATGGATGTGTGTAAAATTCAGGAAAACAAAACTGATTCGAGCACTGTTAACCGTGGAGAAGCATAAGTGCCATTAGCCTGCAACAAACGGCCATGTCAATAGGCTGCCAATTGCATCATGATGACCCGTGGGAACCTTTCGCCTTTTCCACGATAGACAATTACTTGAAAATATCCTCACAAACCCATACACAGTAGCAACTGAATTTGAACAACAAAAATTGCGCTATAAAGCATTCAATTTAGCAATAAAATAATAAATGCCATATCAAAAAATCACCAAAAGAAAAATAAAGAAAAACAACAAATTGTTGTCTTATCTAACAGACAACCCCTAAGTAAAAAGCAAACAATATTTGATGCCAGAGAAGTGAAATGTGATGTGGAAATAACAAAAAAGTACTTTCAAAAGAGTCAGTTCTACTTAAGAAAAGAAAAGGCACTAAAAATGTCACGCTTTTATGCGTGTGTGTTCTCATTTGAAAATCTGCTGAAACGCACATTCCATCATCATCATCATCATCATCATTATTAAAGCGAACTCAGCTCCAAGCAGAAGCAGTCCCCGTCATTTCACAATCGCATGCACATCATCATCATCATCATCAATCAACAACTTATTGCCAGCTGGTTAACCATCCATTAAAAAAAGAAATATCAATCATTTATCAATAAAAAAAAAGCTTTCATAGTAAAAAAAATAAAATGTTGGCCTGAGGGTATTATGCACAACTTGGGTGCTTAAGATGAACGTGCCAATATACATATATATATATATATATATATATATATATAAATGTGCCATTTATGCCTTTGTTTTAATACAAATCTCAGATTAAACACTTCACAAGAGTGCAAAAACGTTTGACAACTGTCAACGTTGGTTACGATTAAATATTGAAGAGCAGATTGTTGATTTGAGCAAATCAATAATTTCTTCTTTCAAATATTCAAAGCAGAAAATAGTTGGTGGGTTTTCTCCGTGCACATCTCTCTCAATTCCAACTCTACTTACTGCTCAGTATTTTTTCTTTTTTGCAAAAAAGCAAGTTTCGTTACTGTGGCTAAATTTTCAATTAACAAACAACCTTTTTTCTGGTCCTTTTTCCCGTGCTCGCACACAAATCTTCCCACTTGATCATTCATCATCATTGCATATTGTTTTTGCACTTCACTCCATCAAACTAGCTCTTTCCAGCTCCATCTCTGATTGCTCAACATGAACAAGAGCATAAAAATTGATTGCATTTCAAAAAAAATTCTTTCTTCAAAAATGCATAAATTTTATAAAGCATCATCACAAACAAAGCTTTAACAAAAAGCTGCATTTTAGAAACAATAGCTGCAAGACCTGATTTTTCCACTCAATCTGTGCCAATTTTATACTGCCAACAATAATCACGTTACTAACTACACTGTTCATTATGTTGAAATTTTTTCTATCTATCAATTTGTGTATGTGTGTGTCTCTCTCTTTGCCACATTGTTGTCTGTCAGGTTACGTTTCAACTGTTACGCTTTATTTTATTTTATTTTTTTTTTTGGATAATAATAATATTACTCTACCCAACTGGCCATGAAGCAAGAGCTCGTCAATACATACAAATAAACAAGGAGAACAGTTGAAAATTATTACTATTATTATCTTCATACACCATCATAAAGTCAGTAAATAAAATGTGAAAAAAACCAATTATAAAAGCAAATGTGTAAAGCAATTGAGCTGATGTTGCTATAATAATAATAATAATAATTATTATTATTATTACAATTGTCATAATTTTCTTTTTCCCACAGATAATATTTGGCTAATTAGTAAAGTTTCTTTAGCAAAGAGAAAAAAAGTAATAATAATAATAATAATGCCGGATATTTCAATATTAGCCTCCTAATAAAGCTGTATTAATATTATAATTAATAATATGAAAAAATTGAAACAATCCAATTAACAAGCAGCGTTGCACAGTAAGTAAGCAGAAGTAGTAGCAGTTGTTGTTGTTACACAGTCATCAACAGGACAGTTTCGCGTTATCTGAGAGTATTTTCAGCGTGACCTGAGTAGAGAAAGAGATGAACCGAAAAATTGGGGAAAAGTGGGTGGAGAAAGGAAAAAGAAAAGAAGAGAAAATATTATATAGAAAAAAAAGGGCCAGAGGAAAAGGGCAAGCTGTTGTTGAAAAGAAGAAGAAGAAGCGTCAAAGCCAGGGATAGTAGATTCTCGGTAAATTGTGCCGCTGTGAAGGAGGAGGTCAAGCGAACCTTTTGTCCTGCCCTTCAACGCAGTCAGACTAAGCTTCACGCCAGCTCTGCAGCAATCATTCTGCACGTCAGCTAGGCTCGGGTCGATCTCCAACAATGGTCGACAACAAACACGAGCAATTCGAGCCGACCAAACGCGCTCCACAACACGCTGGAAGGCCTGTGTTTGGCTAGGCGCCGGTCGTCGGATTAATCGCTCACGAAACAACAGCTTCGCTATTTGCACTAGCGGCCAACTGCCCCTCCCTTCTCACGCTGAGGGTCAGCACGACGCGCCTATGCTTCTTTCTTTCTACTATTCTTCTTCTTCTTCCTCTTCTTTTTCTTTCTGCCTTCATTTACACGAAACAGCAGTACATGCATAATAATAGTACTATTTTAACACACGTGTCTGTGTATGTGCATGTGTGACGACACAGAATCATCAGCCAGCCAGATAAATCTACTTTACCAACTAAGCAACATTTACAAAGTGCTCATTCAAGTGGTCACCACAAGCGGACAAGTACTGCACGGCCGTCAATACCTACTTTTTAACACTCTCTACTGCTTGCTACTACTACCGATTTTTTTCCTTGTACACACGTAAAATATTCTTTTCCAATAACTTCCCATCATTTTAACAATTAATTCAACAAAATATACATATATGATAATTTCAAAAAAAAAATTTCATCACTTACGATCATAAATAATAAAAGCAACTGCATGCAAAAAAGATTGATTAAATAAAAGAAATGATGACGATAATAACAATAATTCACAAAGAGTCGTCCTTTGTCATTGATCAAACTCAATTCTCTTTTGTCAAATTTAAGAAAAAATAAAAACACAATAATTCCAAATATCTATAAATCTATATATATATATATATATATATATATATATATATATATATATAAATAGAGAATCGTATATTCAAACAAAGCTGCTGCTCGCCTTGCTTTTCCACGAGACGCTGAAAAGTGGGCGTGTAATTTTTTCTTTTCATTTTTTAAAAATATTACTTCCTGTTTTGCTAACTTGACAAATCAACCGAGAACAAAAAAAAATATAAAAATATAGAATATTGTTTGCTCATGTTTGACAAAAATCCACGCGCATTCATTTTCGAAACAAACGCCTTCGGTAAATTTCAACAAGCCGCTAATCTTTACACACAAACACACACACACGCATATTTATATATATTTATATTTGATTGTCAAAAATGCCATATTGAAAAGAAAATTATTATTTTTTCTACTTCATACAATGCTTATAATAGGTCACGCCTGCTTTTCACGGCAAGCAGTATTTCTTATCTGTTTGCGCACGTTATTAAATATTATGATTATAATTGCTAATTTTGTTTTTGTTTTAATCTCCCATTTTTCAAAAAACCCATCGCTCATACAAAGGGTAAAGAGAAGAGATTGAAAAAAAATAATTGTACATTGATTAATAATTTTACATTGAATTCAAATCAATCATCGTCAAATAGCAAAAGAGAGATAAGAAGAAAAAAAAATTAAGCCCAGCCTTTGCTGATAATCGTCGTGATGATGATGATGATAATTATTATTATGCAAAATGTTGTCGTTGTCAATCTGTCGTCATAACTGGAACACAAGAGAGGGCAGATTGTAGAAATGAATAAGCATGGAATAGTGTCTATTTTCATTTTTGCTCTCCTATCCCTCTCTTTGGCTAATCTCAAAGCCTACCCCTCCCTCTGTGTGTGTGTGTGTGTGTGTGTATGTGCACACCACCACTCTGTTGTATCATTTCAATTGAATGTGCATGAGAAAATAATAATAATAATAATAATAAAAAAATACTGCATCACATGCACATTGATATAAATATGTATGTATGTTAGGTATGCATGCATGTATGAACTGGCACGCAAAAATGCCATCATCCCTAGTAGAGGTATACTGAAAAAGACTGCAAAAAGCCATTGTCCACCTAGATTTATTGTTGTATCCTGCTAACCAGATCAGGCTTTGTCCGTCAAGGTTTTCTTATTCGGCCGGCCGGCGCGAATGGCGCCGCCCTGAGAAAAAAAAACAGAGACCCAAGAAAAAAGAGGAAGAAGAAGCAGCAGCAATACCAGCACACCAGAAACAGTAGTAGTAACAGAATAATAATAATAATAATAATAATAATAATAATAATAAAGAAGAAAAGAAGAAGAACAAAATGAGAGAATCAGAGAAGAGAAGAGAGAAGAATGAAAAGTGACAATTGAAAAAAGCTCGCGGTCAATCATTTTCGACGTGAATGACCAGTGGAGCAAACGAGAAGCCACCAAAATGCGGGGGACGTTGACAACTGACGGCCCCGCCGAGCCAGTCTGCACAATGCCAAACGCGCGCCTGACGCACGGCCGCTAATTATATATGCCCAGCTTTTGACGAGATGTCAACTGTCGGACCGCCCAAAAACGAGACCAAACGTCAGAAAACACTGAGAGAGAGAGAGAAAAGAAGAAAAATAAGAATAAGATCAAAAAATTATTATTATTATTATTAAAATTAAACAGTTAAAAAAACGCTACGTACTTATATTATTATCAAAGTCACTTCAACCAACACACACCAAAGCACAAATCAATATAACTAACAAACAACATATTTTAAAATACATGAAAACATAATAATCATTATTTATAATTATGACATAGCAATCAGTGTGGAAATTGTTTTCCTCAGAGTTATTTTCTCTCTTCAAAGCCGGGGACAGAAAAGCTGCCATCATCATCATCATCGATTGTTGTCAACTGTCGAGCGACCTCAACCAACTCAAATAACCCCTCTCTCCCCCTTTCTTATTACATATCTCCGGTGATCATGACAAATTACAATTCAAATAACTCTTGCAATTGTTATTTTTGCCAAATTATTATTACTGAAACACTTTGAAAAGCTAAATCAATTTCACAATTGTAAATTATTTCTTTTTTTTCCATTTCACTGAAACATCACCAATTATACATGACGAAGAATAAATAATACCAAGCAGCATCTCTCGACTGGCCACCAAAAGAACGCTTCGCTGAACGCTGATAGCCGAACGCTTCAAAGCGACCGGCCGGCATGCTCAATCAATTATTATTATTAAGTATATTATTCATTTTTCAATTCCACTGCCTCACCCGCCGCTTGGTGAGAACAACTGTGCACGATATATCCGATGTTGTTTCACTGTGAGAAGCGAAATGCTCTGTTTTTTTCTTCACCTTCTTCCTAACCCTTTCCTATCAATTTGTCATATTCACTTATGAAAAACATGAAACAGCAACTCTTCTTCAACCCCTCCAAAAAAAAGAAGAAGATACAAGCGAAATATTCCATAAAATGAATGTGGTGACTGGCTAGAGTTGATGCTGTAATATTCGCCTCGACTTTGTGTATTTGTAGAGCGAAAATGATGCATGTTGGCGCACTTTAGCGGCAATTTATCGTTTTGGCCAAAGCGACCGTTGTCGTCTAAGACAGTAGTAGTCAGTAGTGGAAGAAGAGAAGAAAAACTGGAAACACAGAAAACCGGAGTCGACTTTCAGAAACACTGCTGCTCGCCTGCATGCATGCCGGCATGAAGGCTATGATCGTCGTCACATAAATCATTGACCACAAAATTGAATGAAGCAGAAAAAATACCAACCAATAGAAAAATTAATAAAATATATGAATTAGAATAGTCGCACGTGCTGAATCTACAAAATCATAATTGTCCACTGGAACAACACTGACCAGATGTAGAGAAGACAGAGCTCTTGTATATATGGACGCACAAATATATGGAATAAGAAAGAGAAGTTGATGGTTGGCGAAAAATTATGTGCCAACTGCTGTTAATCACTTTTCACCTCCTTTTCTACACACACACACACACACACAGACATAGACACACATTCGCCCTTCTCTATCTTTTCTCACAATGTTTCCTCTCTCTTCTACTGCAGATGCTGATGATTATTATGATGCATGCTTCTCTCTCTCTCTCTCTCTCTCTTTCTTCCTCTGCTTCACTTCAATCCAGCCGGCTTGTCACACAGGCATACACACACAGCTTTTCAACAAAACATGCGCACACACGCACACACTTTTGGAACGGACGTTTTATCCAAGCTTTTTCACTCACTCTGTGTGAACTGAACTGAACTGATGAAGCAGAGTGGTGAAGTGAAGAATGTTGTTGTCGTCTTTTTTTTCATTTCATTCTTTCTAAGCTCTCCAATCTTTTCCCAATCCACAATGTTTGCTCTAACTAAGCTTGCAGCGCAGGACAAGTACATCATCATTCAACTCAACCAAGCAAGCTAGTGTTGAAAAAGAGCAAAACGAAAGTTTAAATCCCCTGCCCCCTTTCCCCGTCGTATACATACATACATATATATATATGTATATATGCATGTTCAGGCATAAATTTTACCCATCCTATACATATATATTTGGAAAGCAAAATTAAACAATTATCAATTATCAATTGAAGCAACCAACTAACAACACGGGAAAATGGGTTGCAATGACGCGAAAAGTAGCACAAACAAATTGTGGTTGTGTTAGCGGTGTTGGTGCTGCAGCAGCAGCGGCAGCAGCAGCAGCAGTTTTATCGTCGGTACAAAAAAAAGGACAAAACACTCAGCACATTCCGTGTACGTTATTATTGCAATCAAAGAAAAGAACCAAATAGAGAGAATTACTCAAAAAAAGCAAATAAAAATGAGGAGGAGAAGATGGAAAAGCTGCCCTTTTGAAAAAGCACAATAAATAAGTAAAAGTTCGCTTACCTGCAACATCAGCGGAGGCATTGTAGCAGCTGCGGCTGCGGCGGCGGCAGCGGCCGCGGCGGCCGTGTAAGAATAGGGTAGATATAGAGCACTGTTGTTCAAAGTTGGAGCCCCGGAGTTGGCCGACGCGGTCGAACAAGGCATTGGAACAGCACCGGCCACACTGCTCGGCAAAGTGTTTCGATGCTGCACTGACATTGAAAACTTTTTGAACGCAGTGAATTTATCTGAAATGGACAAATTTTCAAATTTATTTTCTCAATTTCCAGCTTGTTTGTTTACCAGTTTGGGCTGCCGGTGTCGCGGGGGCTTGTTGCACCGTAGCCTGGGTCGGAGCCGGAACCGTCGGCGGCGGCGGCGGTGGTGGCGGAGGTGGACAAGATTCAGCTCCGTTGGTGCCGCTGGTCGACACCGAAACCGGAGCCGTAGCTTGGACTCTGGATACAGTGACCGTCGGCTCGGTGTTGTTGTTGTTGCTGCTGCTGCTGTTGTGGCTGCTTCCATTGCCCGTGCTGTTGCTGCTACCAACAACACCGTTGCTGCCGCTGTTGTTGCTGCTGCTGCTGCCGGCGGTGGCAGTAGCGGCGGCGGCTGTGGTAGCAGTAGTGGTGATCGTTGTCGCAGAAGGCGGGGCGGCAACGTCATCGCCGGAGGCGCCGGCGGCAGCTTTTGGAATCTCATCTTCAGCCATGCGGCTCAAATCGCCCTTTTCCTCGGTGACGATGTCGCATTTGAGGCGAACAACCCCTTTGGTGTCGTCACCGTCACCTTCACTGCGGTACGTCTTCGGCTTTTCCTCGACGTCCTCAGGCATGTTGTGTTCTTGTCAATTGTTGTTGTCGCTTGCTCTGTGTAACTGCGCTTCAGGTGAACAAACGATCGTTGCTGGCCATGATCATCGACATGGGTTGAATTTGGCCAAACACAAAGAATACCACCAAAAAAATACAAAACCAATAAGCCACCAACAACAACAACAATAACAACAACAACAAAAACGATCAACAATGAACAGAAAAATTGAAATTGTTGTCAAAAAATGCTGTTGTGTGTATGTGTGTGGCTTGGTTGAACGACAGGCTGGCTGGCTGGCTGGCTGTCTGGTTGTTGGTTGGTTGATTGGTCGCTTGGTCGGTCGGTAAATCGGTTGGTTGGTTGGTTGGCTATTTTCGACAAATGGAAAAATTGGTTCTCCAAAAAAATTTCTTTTTTCCTTCCAACACCAAAACACAATGATAATTGATGATGATAATTTAAAATAGCCAGGCAAAGAGCAAACTTTGCTGAGAGCAACTGAAATTGCAAAAAAAATTAATTGAACAAAGCAGAGAAATCAAACAACAACAACAACAACAACAAAGCGCGATTCGAAAGTGAAGAAGAAGCGGTATTGGCGCGTCTACGGTTGTGTTGAAATGGCGCGAAATTTGGATGCGTGGACGTGACGGCCCAACAGATCTCGCCCGAAGAGCAGACAAACCTGAGGCTAGTGACCAGAACGAGCCGGTGAGAAGACTGGGCCGACGAGGCGCGGTCACTAGACGGTCAACTGAAACCGCTAACCAATGAGCTTGAACGGCGACGGCGGCCGGCGAAAAGCGCGCGCGCGAGCGCCGAGGCCGCCGTCACGCAGCTCGCTCCGACCGGCAGGCCGGACGGCGGGCCGGCATAGACAAAGCCATCGCTACAGTATGACCAATTGTTGATCGACAAGATTGAATTCGACATTGCCGTTCAGAGTAGTAAAAAACCTAAAAAAAACAACAAGAAAAAAATTTTTTAAAAAATACAATCTCTGTTTGTCAAGTGTTGCTTGAAAAATTTAATATTCTACAAAAAGTATTTGATATTTACCATTGGTGATGTGAAAAATGAAAGTGATTGCATTTTTCATTTTGCAAATCATGCGACATGTGGAAAAAGCACAAATGTTCAATGCAGCACATACATACATCTCTCGCTCTCTCTGCATATAAATATGCTTGGTGCAAAATATAAATAAATAAATAAATAAATAAATAAATAAATAAATATATATATATATATATATGCGTATAAACGATGAAAAACGGAAAATCATCACATCACAACCGACGGCCTCGGCGTGTTCAACAACAACGGCAGCAATGTGAAATGGAAACGGCGTGAAAATATAATTGCGCTCCGGAATGGCGTCGCGGACAGACGTGAAACGGCGCAAAACTGGAACGCATCACTGTCAAAGCAGCTGTCCGCCGGCAAGCCAAGGCCAGGCATGGACTGAAGCGTTTCACTTCTAACAAACCCCCCCCCCCGCCCTCTTAAGCACAAACTGACGACAACGTTTTGTCCGACAACAACAAACTGCAAAATTGCTGCCTCATTGCCACAAAATCTAACAAATATACACTTGAATAAAGTGGAAAGTTTTTTTTTTATAAAATGATATATATATATATATATATATTATAATTTTAAAAAACATAAACTGCCAATTTCTGAAACAAGCTGTTTCGTTCATATCAACTTTGCTTGATTGACGTTTCTTTTTAACAAAATTTTCCCAACAGATCTTGCTCGAAAAATGCCTGCCTCTTCATAAAATGATGATAAATTTAATGATTTAAAAAGAAAATTTTCACTTACTTTTTCAAATTTAACCTCTGAAGTGCCTTCTTCATCTTTACAAGGTTATACAAGTGCTTATATTGTGCACATGATTCTTTTCTTGTACACCTCTGTAGAAAATTTTCTAATTTCAAATAAATGCTGCTTCGCTGTTCATTGGAAAAAAAATTAAAAAAAAATATATACTTTTTTTCATTTTCAAATTTAAATATCCCGCAGAATACCAACTGCGGGAACAGCATCTGTCGAAGGTCGTAGTATACGCTTCTTTTGCATGCAAATCTGTCGAGCGTAAATATGATCATTTTCATGTTTGCCGAAATAAAATGGCAAAAAACTCCACCATCAAATGAAAACACAATAATAATACTTGTGAACTAAATAAAATAAATTATTATCATAAAGCAAACAATGGGTAATATGACGACACCTGGTCGAAACAAGCAACCTTTCCTTCAATATGTTCTGTTACTAAATGGAATAAATAATTAAAGTAAATAAATAAATATATATATATGATATAAATATATAAATAATATGTTGTATGTATATGCATATATATACGTACAACAACAAAGCAAGTGTGGAAATGATCCCTCTCCCTCTCTCCCTGTTGTTTCGGCAAAATTCAATTTTAAATGTTATCTTGAATATCGGTCGCAGAAAAGCAGCAATAGAGCAACAGCAACAGCAGCAACAACAGCACAGTCATCGTCAACAAAAGTGAATAATAACAGCAAGCTAAAAATTAAAATTCAATCAGCTTTTTTTCCCGTTTGCATGCATTTCTGGACTTTGTCATTGTTGATTGCTTACATTTTTCTGCTATCTCATCGCAGGAATATAATTCAACTTTGACAAACAGCAAAAAATCGAAAAATTCCCCTTTCGACAACTGTATTAAAATTACAAAACATCACCGGATGTTCTTTTGCATTGCTGCAAATATTGAACAGCTAGCAGCCGCTTGTCTGCAAACGGTCACACACAAACAACTGTGCATGAAGCAATAAAGAGAAGAAAAAAAAATCTAAAAATAAAGAAAACAATATGATAGTTTAAGTGAAAAATAATAAACAAAAATTTGCAATTAAAAAAAAAGTTTCAAAGTATTTCAGAAAATAGATGGGAACGTTCTGCACTGGTGAAGCCGTGAGAAAAAGTGCAAAGTGATAGAAATGCTTGCAAAAGAGATGTCGGATTAGACCAAAAGAAAATAAAGCCGCGCGTTCAGAGACAAAGCTCAGAAGATAGTATAGCTAGCTGTCGGGTGAAGTTGACAATTTCTCACCAGTGCAAATATAACATTGTGCCATTTTCAAAATTTTCGCTCGTCATTCTTCTTCCTCTACTCTCTGCTCTTCCACTCCACCCACCCACGACCCTCTGATTCTTGCACACGCCCGCCCCTTTGTATCTTTGCTTCATTCATTCTTTTTCACCAAACTCAATATTCAAGTAAAAAATTGACAATGTCACTTGTATCCAATATGGTGTTGGAGAAAAATGGTGAAGAGAAAATTAAAAATTGCATACAAACACAAACATACACACAGGATCAATTCAGAACGTGCAAACGCGTAAAGCAAAGAAAAAGATGAAGATGAAGAAGAAGAAGAAGCAGCAGCAGCAACAACAGCAGCATCAGTTCGTTGCTACTGAGAGGGAGGAGGGAATTTGCTGCTTACTTAAGAAAAAGATATTTTCGCTTGCCATGCTAACGCAAGCTGCACTTATTGTTCCACCTGATCTACCAGCAGCACGTCAGCCAAAAATGAAATTTCATCGACGTCCTCTTTTCATCAACTCTGTGCTTCTCCACATCTGCACACACTGCCAACGGTGAAAATTCATCAAAAACCACATACCAGCCAAGCTGAGAAATAGACTTGAATATGAGCAGTTTGTGAAATCAACGAAACAAAAATTCAACACCAACACAAAAATTGTACAACACATTTTTGCAAATTATAATATGTCCCACCCACAGAAAGAAGAAATATATAAAAGTAAACTTTAATGCTTATGTACCTTGCAGTGAGTTATTTCTTTTCTTTAGGCTTTCTCTCAGTGAGTAAAGCAATTTAATTTTCATTACAATTGTACAATTAGCATTTCATCTGTTGATCAAACATAATTTGAGCTAACTTATATATATATATATATATATATATATATATATATATATATATATATATATGAAATCTGAAGACAATATTTCTCCGTTTCAAAATAAAATATATAACAACAGCAGCTAAACGGATTGTCAAAGTTGAAAGCTCAGCTCAAAGAATAAGTAAATGTTGACAAATGAAAAATGAATGCAATATTTAATGATTAATGACAACAGTCCACTTTTTCCGCTTTTTAAAAATGTACGTATAAAATTTTTTCTTTGTTTCAATTCTTACTTTGTGTGTTATATATTTATATTTGACTTAAGAAAGAAATGAAATTTTTTTTTCTTTTTTGAAATGCCCCTCCTTTCAAAAATTACTTGTCATATGTGAATAGAATAAATAATTGAATAATTATATACTTACCATAATTTTGTATTTATTTCAAGTGTAGAAGAAGCAAATACAGTTGATGTCGTTCAATTTCGGAGAGAGAGAGAGAAAAAAAATTCATCACTGCCAACAGGAAATGGGCTTGACATGCCTGCATGTCCCTTGCACTTTGTCGACACAACAACGCACGTGCATTTCCCACTCTCAGCTCGATCCCGTTACACGAAAGTTGCTTACATGTTGCCAATCACAACGCCAACAAATGCTGCTTAAAATTGTCATCAATAAAATGATAATGACAATAAACAAAACACTTTTCATCTGAATTTCAAATATGCGACAATAATTCCATACACAATCAACATACTATATTAGATATTGTTTTCAAGTAATTAGAACAAAGTAAATTATTAATTAAAATGACAAAAATGAATTTTTCATCACTTGTTTTCAGTTTTTACCTTTTTATCATCAACTAATTTCAACTTTTATCACAGCTGAATGCAAAGGTTAACACAACAACAGCACTGCCAAACACAGCGTGTAAACAACAGTGCAAACGTCGCACAATCTGGCCAATCGCTGTTGCTAAAAATGAACACTGAGAAAAAAAGGGTTTTGTTTTCTGAAAATTTGAAAAAAAAACCTTCATATAACAGCTGAAATCAAAAACAAAAACTCCCACTTGAACAAACATATTTTATAAGTGCATGCATGCATGCATGTATGCGTATGTTGATGTGAGGGGTACATATATATATATTATTGTATATTATGAATAAAACAAATTGGAGGAAGTTACTTGATCAGTGTCAGTTTATCAGTGAAATAAGAAGAAGAAGCATTGTGTTGGCAGTAGGAGGACATCGATGACGACCGACTGCAACGGAGACTGATGTGCTCAGTGATACGGTGCCCCAAAGGGTCAGTAAACGTTCGGCTGCTAGATAAAGCAAACCAAATCGATCTCGTCGGAGTTGAACCGAACCAAAATTGGAGTTAACCCGTCACACCAACGACCACATCAACCAACAACAACAGACCAACTTTTCCCATCTAGAAGAAGAAAGCGATGCACTGTATATACTACATACATACATACATATGCATGTGTATATGTATATTGAAGAGAAAGATTGAAAAAGTGTAACTGATTGATTGGGTGTGAATAAAGACGAAGAAAATTGAATATGAATTGGTTGTGGAGTTGGTTGAAAGTCAAAGCTAGCCTAGCTAGCAACCAAGCAAAAGCTAACTAGCTAAACAGACCGACCAAATAATTTCCCAACTAACTAGACTGACATCAGACAAGACGACAACTCGCTTTTCACCGGCGAAGAAAGCAAAAGAGAGAGGCAGAGGGGTAGAGAAATTTATAAAAAAAAAAGAATAATAATAAATAAAATAAAATATAAGTAAAATTCAACAGCGTATTTGTATTTCACTGCCTGGAGGAAATTTTCTCTTCTTTCTGCATCACTTATGCCAACATCTTTCTGCAAATCTAACTTTTCAACGTCGTTTCTTTTTCACTTTCTTTTTTTTATTCTTTCCACTGTTTCTTTAGTCATACTGTAACTGATGAAAAATGATAAGACGTAAAAGAAAAGAAAAGAAATTGAAAAAAAATATCAAAATGCAAAACTGTTGTTCACTTCTCAACACAGCTTTGTTGAAATTCAGTCAAGTTCACATCAACACAATCACCACAGCTAACAAAAGCAGAATGATGTTTGTTTTGTGGAAATGTTAATTTTTTCCCACTTTCAAAAATGATAATCCATCCAGCCCTCCTACCCGCCCAAAGCAATATGCTAATAACAATAACTGATAATGTTGAAAATATACAATGGAGCATACATTTGTTTTCTGAGCAATGCAATAATTACAAACACTAACAATTGCAGACGGTTACATTGTGAAAAGAACAAAAGCAAAAGAAAAAAAGAGAATACAAAAGAAATTACAATACAATCATGACGCGTTCAATTTTGCCATGCCTAGGAATGTTATTTAACTATAATATACCAAATATAATAATTAATTTTCAACAGTAAATAAAATAATATTTTTACTTGTGCTTGTGTGTTGTAGCAGTGAAATTGAACGTTGATAACAAGCTTCACTGTAATATATATATATATATATATATATATATATATACGTTGGATTAGTTAATAAGCTAAAGTCAACAACTGAATGACCGTAAATGGGTTATTTCAGCATTCAGCTGCGGAACGTTGATAACATCTGCGCTGTCAAGATTTTCATGGCCGTAAGCTCTCCAGAAAAGCTGACAACAATGTTCTTCGATTCGTCGTTGAAGAGAATATACGAATTTGTAAAACTCTTCCACCACCACCACCATCACAATTCAAGAATATTCAAACATTTTACAACAATAAAAATGCAAATGCAAATATGCCAAAAATAAAGTTGATCACATTCAAAAATTAAGTTAATCAATGCAATTCAGCAAGTTAATCGATCAAGAAAAAATGGAAATAGCTAAATTCAACAGAAACACTGAAAAAGATTCTGAATTGTTCTTAATATAGCAGACTTTGTAAACTTCAGAATTCAGAACAAATATAAATTGATACAAATTATTCAACAGATGTTGGATTATTATTATTATATTTCTGTTTCAGCTGAATGGAAATCAAAATTGCCCAACAAGAAAAATTCTCCACCGTTGTGAATTAAAACTAAATTTCACCATTCAATGATACTAACCACCATTTGCAAATTAAAAAATAAAGCACATGCTAATATATGGAATTTGTATTAGTTAATAATTTGAAAAATAATTAAAACTCGACTTCAAAATCATTGAAATTGTTGTCTAAATTTGCCACTAAGCTGAAAGTAATATATCCAAAGTAAAACAACTGTGGTAAAAAAATTATTCAAGAAAACAACAACAGCAACAAAAAACTCCCCACCCTTTCACACGTACACAAACACATCTATATATGTATATATATACATACATACATGCATATGCAGTCAACGCAGTTGCAAAATACTGTATGCAATTAAGCAATTTTGACAGCTGGCTGGCAATTTTCTAAAATTGCTTTTTTCACAAAGGAGCACCGTTTTTGCGTTCGACTAGCCTAAGCTAAGCTAAGCAAAGTTATCATTGAAATTTCCAATAGCAAAATTTGCCCGCATCGATCTACACAGACCGGAAATGACAAATCAGAAAAATAAGATTGACAAACAGCAAACTCTTCTCCCAGGATTGACAACCGTCAGCAATAAGAGAATACACCTGATGGCCGTTTGCAATTAAAATGGAAAAAAACAAAAGAAAATATCCTGCAAGGCAGGCATTCAATACACATCATATGCAGATGTTAATGAGCTGTTATTTCTAAACTATATTCCAACAAAATCTATCACCATCACTAAACTCTGCATGCGTCCGAAAACTAATTGAAATGTGAAATTTATCCTCAATCTTCTAGATGAAAAATGGTGCCTGTGAACAACAACAACAACAAAGAAGCAAATCTCCTTCCTCATCTTTTGATCAAAACTAAAGCTTATACAGTAAGCTAACGAGGTGAGAGGACGCCTGGTGCGACAGGTGGACAAAGTGACAGGGGCAAATGAGAACCACTTTCTGCACAAAGCAAGGCTAATTTGTCGCATAATTAATCAAAATTGCTTCTGCTAATAAAATACATATATTCCGCCATTCAACGAACAACTTTCATCTCAAACAAGCTTTGCAGATTAAAGTGATCACCAATTTATGCATAACTATGCTTGATAACTATTTTTGCATAAATTTACAATTAACAACATAATAATGAAACGACAACAAAAATAACAGAATGTGATAAAATAATATATTTTTTTTGAACAATAAAAAATTTTTATCATGAATAACTGTGTGAAAGAGGATTATTTTTCTACTGGTGTCAATCATTCTTTATCAATTAGATAAAAATCAACCGAACTCTTGGTTGCAGAATGAAAAATTTCAGATTAATACACATATACATATGTGTGTGTGAAATGAAGAATTATTTAAATAAAACTCACCTAACCGATCAACTGATTGACTAGATGCAAAGAATAGAAGCAGGCAGTGTGACTGATTCGCCAACATTACCAATAAACTGCTAATGATTCATGCAACCGAAAAAAACAACCACTCACCGTCCAAGATAATTTAAATTTTAAAAAAGCAATAAATATATATACAAATCTGAGAAAATATGGTAAAAATAGAAAATTTGTGTTATTTGAAAAATGAATACAAACCAAATTTAGACGCGTCTGGCGTTGTGAAATCCCCGTTGGATTTGTGCATCTGTTCGTAAAAAGCCCTGCCGACTGAGCAGGAGGAGAAACGAGAAGACCGTCAACAAAACTCATCAATGGAGAGACCAAATGGACAAAGCATCAACTCAAGCACAACATTCGGCAAGCAAGCCAACGTGACAAATCAGATGCAAATTTATCTGACAAGATTGTAAAGCAAGAAGAAGAGGAAGATGATGATGATGAACATACATACATACAGTTGCTTGCTCGCTGGCTACCGATCATTGACAACAACTTGGTCAGCATCTGGTGACCTGTCAATAAAAAAAGAATATAAAATATGTATAATTTCAAAAAAATAATAATAATTGTCAGAGTTGGAAAATTTGATAAAAAGCTGAGATGTGGAATTAAGTGAAAAGATGGGCGGTGCAGACGAGCTCTGTGAACAATGACAGAAGCGACAAGCATCTTCTTTCGGGTTGACGAAAGCGTTGTCGCAGCAGAATAAAGCAGGAAGCAGCTTTGATTGAAAAGAAACAAGCACAAAAGCTGGCCATTGTTCTCACCGTGCATGACAGACCGGCGCAAAAGATGGGCGGGTTTAGCAAACATTGACTGAGCCGTGCCCCTGCAACACACGCGCATATAACACACACACACACACAACAGCTAAGCAACATGACAAACAAAATTCAACCAAAGAAGAATGAATATGCATGCAATATTCAAAAAAAATCTGCATATTATTTCAATCTCATCCGAATTCACAAACATACATTCATATTTGTTGACTTATTTTTTAACCAATGATGTATCATTTGAATAAGCACAACAACAACAACAATAGTAGTAGTAGTAGTAGCAGCAGCAACATTCTTTTTTCTGTTCCAAATTACAATATTCAAACTTTCTCAAACAGCAATAGCAAGCAGATCAATGTAATGTTTGCCGTTTTGCTGTCTCTTGCAACAGCTGAATTATACACGACATTGATACAACAAGCGTATCAATTACACACAGATCTGATGTGATTGATTCACAAACAACATTTACAATATGCATCGCATGCTGCCAACCGTTGTCATTATTGTTAATAATAATATCTTGGAATTGTTTTCGCTTAACCGACCTATCAAAGTACACTTACGTCGACAACTGTCGAAAACCTGGTTGGAGTTGAAAATTTACCCTCCGAGGAGGAGGCATGGTGGATTCTTTCTTACATCTGCCTTTTCTAAAATACTGCAAATACAAATTACCCGATTTACATTCACAGACAAATTTTACCAGATGTATGACGACTCTTTTTCTGGCGACTCTTTTTCTCAAATGTCATCAATTTCACGTCTGCTTCTTCTGCTTGAATAAAATTATTTCACTGGTCACTTGGTGATTGATGAAAGCTGAAAATTGCACATCAAACAAACAATTTTCAACAATGGACAAAGCATGAGACAAAAAACACAATAATATAATAAAATATATCACTGAAATTCGATTCATCAGATGATTTTTGTTTCAAATTCCAACACGAACCACAATGATGGCTTTACTAATTCTGTACAATGTCTATATATATCAATTATAACGAAAGAAGAGAAAAATAAATAGCATGTTGGCTATTTTTCTCGTCCATCTGCTTCGCAACGCAAACGCAACACAACGTAGAAACGCAATTTTTTTTTTATTTCTTCATTTTGCTTTTCAGCTTGTGTGCTACGTACTGATTGTGTTGGTTATCAATAATGCAACTTTCGCTACATCTTCTCCAAGAATTTCTGTTATTTCTAAACAGAATAAATTTATCAATATGATACATTTATCCACATCTATTATACAGTACTTGTTGCTATATTAGCAAAATTTACAAAGTGAAGAAGTAGAAAAAGCACAAACAAACAAACAACTACAATTACAATTTATGAGAAAAAATTTTCATCTTATTTATTTTTGCAAATCATGTACGATGACAAAAAAACAACGTTCTTGCTTGCCAGATGCAACAACAACTTGTGCAACTTTATTAGCAACAAATTTTTACCTTCCACAACGCGATGAAAGCCAAAATGCAAATAGTAAAGAAATCCCATGTGCAAAAACAACACCACTGCAACAAGGACACATCGATCCCAATTTCGATAGGCACCGTGAAAAAAATATACCACCTAAAAAAATACATCTCGCAACAATCGAAGAATATTCAAATCTCAAAGCTATTTCTATATATTTTTTTTTCAATACTAATTTCCCTGCAGCCATGCCTCCAATTGTCAATGCACAGAAATGAAAAAAATAATGCGAATGAAACAGCAAATGTACTATTTCAGTTATTGCCAGTACGATGCAGTGTGAAAACATGGAATATCCCTAAAATTCAAAAAGAAAAAAACATGCATAAATGAATAAATTAATTTATCTATTATATAAGCTTAATGTTTTTTCAACATGAGAAGATTCAATGATAAAATAATATTTTCAAAAGTGAGCCACATTTTAAAAATATACCTCAAAATTTCAAACAAACGTTCTAAAATTAGAAAATATGCACATTTTCAAACCACAGCAATAATAAAACCCGTCTAGATTTCCACATTCAAAAGTGAATCTTGAAGCATGCACTTCAACTAGCTTTACCTCTCTCTCTCTCTCTCTCTATGCAAACACGAACAAAATTATTCTACTAGATTTGCATATGTCTTTTTCTTATATTTATTTTTAATACAACTACAATTAACAATACGCAATAAATCTTAATTAAAAAATGTTTTTTAATAATTTTCACAAAAACCATTACCCAAAAATAGGTAAAATATTGTTCAGTGCATGCACATTTCAATTTCTTACCACAGTTGATAAAACGCCAATAAAAGAATAATTGCTCGAAGAATACAAGCAAAAGGCAAACAAACAAACTGAAGCGAAAAGCCAATAGCTCGTTGCCGTCGCCAACGCAGTACCAATTAAGGTACGATCCTTCTGCAAATTTTATTATTATTTTTCTTTTTTTGATAATCAATTTTTTGATATCAAAAAATCTACATCACATACCACCTTATAATCAGAATTTTTCATGCCCCACAACAGCAACGCGACAAGCGTAAAAATTAGCATCAACGGTCCGTACAAATCATTTTTAACCATCTATAATTTTGTTCAAAAATTTCAACAAAACTGAAGATAATACTTACAATTCTTCTTTTCATAGGGATAACAGAGTTGAGAAGACGATGAACCACTTCAACAGGCGTCACGTCGAAATATGGTCGCAAGAAGTCAACATTAATATAAATGGATACCGCTTTTTTGATATGTTCACTTCCTGCTTCAATCACCTTGAAATTTAATTACTAATTAATTATTGCATTAATAATTATAAGAAAATTATGCAACGTTATTTTTATAATTAAACATCTTTTTAAGGTATATAAAAAATGTATATATATATATATATATATCAATACCATTTTAGTCAAGTTGGCATTAAATCGTTGGCCAGTGTCATTTTTTTCAACTTTTGACGATGGAATTTCCCCCTCTGACACAAAATCTTCGGCCGCGTAACGGGAGGAAACTTTCAAAGGCGGCTCCATTTACACTCTAAAAATACATAAACATTTTCAAATAATAAAATTTCAAAAATGTTCTCCACTCCAAACCGAACACTTTTGCACGACATTTTCACAACACTGCTCTCAAAATAATTGTCTTTTTTACAAATTATTAAATATCACTTTGTTACAAAAACTGATCCAATATTGAAGTTTTGGAAACATTTGCAAACTTAGTTGTAACTTTAAAATAAAAATAACAAAAAACTTTAAAACATTCTAGAATTAAAATCAGATAATTCACATGCACAACTTAAAACATATATTCATCGCAAAATTATGTTCAAAATGGAAAATGAAACTTTTCACATTTTAAAAACACCAAAAACTGAATTAATAAATACATACACATTCGATATTCATCACGAATAAATTATTTACTATTTACAATAATTATTTGAACAACAAAATCATTGAAACAATTCTGTTAAAATGTTGCAAATGAAAACGCCAGTATTCAATATAAAATTTATGAAATACTTTGCATAATTTTGCAAAAGAAAAATGAATACAAAACTGTTCAACAATTCTCACGTTTACAGGAAAAAAAACCCGCTTCTTCATTCTACCAACAATTGCACAAAAAAGACACCGGCATTAATTAAATATTAAAATATTAATTAACCGTTTATAATAAAAAGCATGATCGATTGCAGATACTTTCAATTTGAAATGCACAAAGTCGCACATTGTCATATCATTGAAACACTGCAATTTGAAACGAAATGAAATACTTTTCAAAACAATTTCTACATATTAATAAAGAAAACAAACCATTCCAAGCATATTAACTTACTGTGAGTTCTTTTTTTAAAAAAAGTATATAAAAAATACAGTAGGAAAGCGTAGTTGACTTTACAGAAAAAAATTCAAGTTTTATAAAAATATGGCGCCGAACAGTTTGCAACAATTTCAACAATAGCACATTAATCATTGTTTTATGATTTAAATTTTAAGTAAATTTATATAAAAATAATTTATTTTACATAAAAATTATTAAAATTTATATTTAAATTGAACAAATAAGTTGAAATCAAATAAAGCCTTTTCAAAAGATTTTATTAACATTTTTGTAGGTCAAAAAAGTAGATATGTTGAAGTAATAGATTTTTTGCTTTTAAATAATAATTATAATAATAAATTTAATTATTTTATAATTTTTTTACAGTAAAATTTGATTAAATCTTTACGTTTTGTTTTAAATTTGAAATAAATTTATAAATTTTATTGCGTTTCTTATATTTATGTAAAATTTAATGAAATAAAATTAATTGAAAAGTTTGTTTTACAATGAGCAGAATTTCATTAGAACACCCTGCGAAAGGATGACGTGTTAGTACTTGTTGGTCAAAGAGCAACAGTGTTGCTGTTGTTCAATTGCTGTTCTGAACAATTTCTAAAATTTATTGTGAAAATTTGCTTCCTCGCTTTTTTAATTAAATTATCGTAGTCGCATCATTTTTCATCTTTTTTACAGTCGTTCCATTTTTGATGTCGCGGGGTATATTTAATTCAATATCAATATTTTTACGTGTAATGTTGTCGATTTTGATCGTTCTTTTTAAATAGTAAACTGTTCATTTGATAATTTTGATACTGTCGTTTAGTAACTAGTTGTGGAAGAGTTTTACAAGTTAGACAAGGAAGTGAATGCATGAATTGAATGTTTGAATTGTATAAATGTGAAATGGGAAAATGTTTTATTTGTAATTTTAAATTTAGTTGAACACAATTTTGCTGATTTCTTCCATTTTTACTAATTGGTTGTCGGAAAAAAATTGACCAGCGTTAAGCTTGCCAGTGTCTTGAGGAGCAAAGATTTACGACATCAACTGACTTTAAAATCAATGGAAAATTGGGCAGTTTGATAATGCTGTCGTGAGGCTATATTCTTCATTCTCTTCTTCTCTTCACTTTGCAAAAATTGCTTTACCTTATTTTTATTGGTTTATTTTTCATTAAATGCAGCTTTTAATCGATCATTGTCAGCATTTCAAAAATACATTTCGCCCTCTTTTACTTTACATAGAAAGCTTTCAAATTTCAACATTGTAATCAGTTTTGTTTGCTCATAGAGTTTCAAAGTTGCATTTGTTGTTTGTCAAATTCATTTTCATCGTTTGCTGCTTTTTCGACAACTCTGATCAAGCTTGATGAGCACTGCATTTTATTTTTATTTCCTGCTGTTGTTGTGTGTTCAACACTATGCAAGTTTACAAAGCAGCCGTATTAAAGTTGTTGCCGTTTTAAATCGAATCATTGCTAAGTAGTTGATGAGCATCGGGCTAAGGGGGTTGATTTCAACGTTGTTGACGAAAGCTCGTGAAGCGAAATTTTATTTCATAAAGAATCATCGTGTTATCGAAATAGATGTCGTGATTTCTGTTCATTTTAATATTTAATATTTTTCTTTTGATCCGATAATATTTTCAGATTTTCTGTTCACAAAATGGAAAGAGAAGCCTATCGTGTTGTTCTCAGGTTGGTCCAAGAGAGTGGAAATGTAAGCATTCAAGCAATTAATTTCTCTTCATTATCACATCTTTTGATTTTTTTTGAATAGCTAATTCGTGATGCTTTTCGACGAGCTGGGGCCGTAAATGTGATGACCAAAACAAGCGATGTTGATTTGGTCACTGATGTTGATCAAAAAGTTGAGCAAGTTCTTGTTGATGGAATCCGTTCTAAATTTCCAGATCATCAGTAAGTTTAACAATTTATTATTTTTATATTTTGTTTTCAGCTCTATCATTTCAGTTAAAATTAAAAATTTTTCTACAAAAAGTATACTGATTTTGTCATTTGTAATGTAAAGCCTTTGTAGTACAGATAACCGTTATTTTATTATTATTTAGTATTTTTGTTAAAAAAATATATTCACAGTATTATAATTAAATAATTATTTGTAAAATATATCAATAGTACTTGAATTTCTTTTAGTGAGATAGTATTATTGTTATCTCTGTGTGTAATTATAGGCGGATGTATTCTGAAATTGAATAAATTGTTAATGAAATTCAAAATTCATTCAGTGTAATATGTAGGATTGAAGGTTGCTTTAAATTTTATTGAACAAATCATTATTCTTACTTTTCCTCGAAATTGAACAATGGAAGCTGACATCAGAATGTACGAAAAACTTGCATAAATCCTGGATTTTATAAAATTGAAAAAATAATTAATACAATATGAAAAGGGCTTAGATTTATGCATGTTGACTGCTAGATTTATTGGAGAAGAATCGACAGCGATGGGCAAAAAGGGCACGTTCACTGATGCACCAACTTGGATTATTGATCCAATCGACGGCACTACAAATTTTGTTCACAAGTATACTTTGCATTTTGAAGCCAATTTGTTATTTAAAGCAGAGCTGTTTGTTTTCCAAAGAGTGCCGTACGTATGCATTTCAATTGCATTATACATGAAGAAAGAACCTCGCATTGGTATTGTTTACAATCCAATATTGGAAGAATTGTTCACCGCTCGTAAAGGACTCGGCGCTTTCAGAAATGGTTTTCCCATTCAATCATCTAATACCACAGGCATGTTTTTTTGTTTATGATTAATTTTTAATTTAAATTTAAATTTTTTTTGAATTTTCAGTATTGAACAAAGCGTTGCTACTTTTGACGTTTGGTGTTCAAAATCGATTCAGTTTGCCGAACGCTGTCGACGTTTATTTGCAAAATAACAAACGTATCGTTGAACAAGGCATTCGTGGGTATGTAAATGTTTATCTAATAATAAAAGTTTTCAACTGTTGTTGTTTTTGCTTAGTCATCGATCGTTTGGAAGTGCAGCATTGAATATGTGCTACGTGGCGTTGGGATGTGCTGACGCATACATCGAATTTGGTCTTCACTGTTGGGATATAGCTGCTGGAAGGTTGATTGTCGAAGAAGCGGGAGGTTTGGTTATTGATCCTTCAGGTAAATTTCATTCTGTTCTTTTTATTCATTTTAATTTGAAAAATCAACATTAAGGTGGTCCAATTGACATTATGGCACGCCGAGTACTTGCTTGTTCTACAGCAGAGTTGGGAAAAGCTATTGGTGACATTGTCGAAGTGATCGATTTGCCCAAAGATTAATTTCATTGTTTTCAGATCAGGCCACTTATTTATTTACTGCTTCCTAGTGTATTACTCTTTTTTTAAATTTTATTTATTCATACATTCATTTTGCTATTCCAATTCATAATTTGCAATTAACCGTAGTTTTTACTAGTTGGGGAAGTTTTTACTAGATTAAACGCAGAACAATTTTTATTCACATTCATCATTGTATGTTTCAAGTGAAAGTCAATAATTGTGCAGTGTAACCCAAACTATAAGAAAAAACGCGAGAACATGAATAACGACCATTTAGTAACAAGATGGGTTATTAGAGGTTAGTAACAGCGAAGAAACATGGTTAAAATATTTTGTCATAAATATTCGTATATTATGTATATATTTAAATGTATGCTCATTCTCAGCTGCAACCGAGTCGAATTTACAGTTCATTATGTTCTTCTTTTTTATCTTCTTCCTCTTTTTTCGTTTTCTAAAACATTTGAGAAATTTAACTGCTTCCACAAAAAAGAAAACAAAAACAGCGTTGTTCTCACCTCATCATCTTTGACAAAGTGAGGTACGTAAGTATCTAAATCGATTGGCTCTTCTTTTGGAATAGGAGGCAAATCTTCCTCAGCATCTTCTTCGATCTCTTCTGCCTGAAATAATGTCACTTCTTAGAATGTTTATAAGAAATTTTTTCAAATTGCTCACCCCTTCATCAGGATTCAGATTCAACGCTGACTTTAGCATGACGTCGATGCGATCGGCAAAATCAGCCGAATCTTTGAGCAAGTAACCAGATCTTAACGTTGCCGCATCATAAAGCAGCCTGGCAACACTCAGTGCCAACGGATCGCTTTTATCCTCATTTACCCGCTGCTTGATTGCTTTGATCACAGGATGATATGGATTTATTTCGAACACCTTCTTCTCTTTCATATAATACTCTTGTGTTGGATCCTGAGATTTCGAATATGTCTGACTGCGCATCAAACGTTCCATGTTGCCTGACCATCCCCAAGCACTGGCCACCAATGCACATGGCGATTTTGTCAACCGTTGCGACAATACGGCCTTTTCAATCTAAAAGCAATATATATATATATATATATATATATATATATATATATATATATATTATAGAAACTTTTTCCTTATAAAAACAAAACCAACCTTGTCTTTCAAGGCATCCTCTTTCAACCATTTCAGTGTTTCACTGAAATCGTTTTCAAGATCTGCAATGCGTTGTTTGGTCTTCTCACTCATCTCCAACGACAAACCTTCTTTGGCTACATTCTGGAATTTCTTGTTATCGAATTCTGGCAAAGAGTTCATGCAATATTCGTCCACTGGGTCTACCAGATAAAGCACTTCAATGCCTTTTTTCAGCAAACGTTCCACAAATGGACTCGACTCTACCTGAAAATAACCATTTGAATATCAATTTCAAATATTCATACAACAAATACCAATCCACACCTCTTTGCGACTTGTGCCAGCCATGTAATAAATGACTTTCTGACGTTCGCTCATCCGTTCCACATATTCTGCCAGCGATGTCAAATCGCTCGGATGATTGGACGATTGGAAGCGAAGTAATTTCGACAAACGCTGTCGATTGCCTGGATCTTCGAAAACGCCCATCTTGATCACCGTGCTGTATTCTTTCCAGAATTTTTCAAACTTCTCCTTGGGCAACTTTTTCAACAAATCCAACACTTTTCGTACAAGCTTCTTGCGAATCACTTTGATCAATTTGTTCTGTTGCAACGTCTCACGGCTGACGTTCAAAGGCAAATCATCCGAATCGACAATGCCTTTGATGAAGCTCAAATATTTCGGCATGAAATCTTCAAACTCATCACTGATGAATACACGTCGAACGTAAAGTTTGATGTTGGAATTGCGCTTCATGCTCTCACGGTAAAGGTCTGACGGTGCTCTTTCTGGAATGAACAAAATTGACTTAAAGCTGACTTCACCTTCTGCTTGGAAATGCGTGTAAGCCAAAGCTGAGGAGTAATCTTTCGTCAATGATTTGTAAAATTCTTGGTATTCTTTCTCTTCAATATCGGCAGCTCTGAAATTGACAATTTACATATTATCAGTTAATTGAAATAGAATCAACTGTTTTCAATGCTCACTTTCTCAGCCAGATTGGTTTAGTGTCGTTCACCAGTTCCCAATCCCAAACAGTTTTAGTCTCTTTTTTCTTTTTTGGTTTCTCTTGCGAAGCTTCTTCTACTTTGCCTTCTTCATCTTCAACAGGCGATTCTTTCTTCTCTTCCTCCTCTGCTGATTCTTCCACGTCAACAGTCTGAAATTCGAAAATGAATTACAAAATGCATACATACTTTTTCTTCTTATTGGTTCACTCACTTTACTTTTCCACAGATAAATATTGAAATTGATAAACTGACTGTATTTCTTTACCAATTCTTCCAGTGTGGTCGGTTCCAAGAAATTCTGTGATTCTTCTTTAATGTGTAATCTGAATTTCGTATTGTATTTTTTCTCATATATTTTCGTAATGGAAAAGAACATTTTCTCTTACGTTACTGTTGTACCACGACCTAACTCATTACCCCTAGGATCTTCGAAAACGTTGAATGAGCCGGCATCAGATTCCCAAATGTGCTGTGTATCATTGTTATGTTTCGATGTGACTAAAAATTATCAACAATCACAACAAATAGTGCAAATCAAATGCTTATGCATTGGTTAGTACCAACAACGCGATCGGCAACAAGAAAACTCGAATAGAAACCAACGCCGAATTGTCCAATAAGATCTTGTTGTTCTTGAGGAGAAGCTTCGGAAAATTTCTTAAAAAACTGCGATGTTCCTGACCTAGCAATGGTACCAAGATTGCTAATCAATTCTGCTTTTGTCATTCCAATGCCAGTATCAGTAATATGCAGAACATTGTTTTCTTTGTCCGCCTGAATTGAATTCATTCAATAAATAATTATATAATTATGCACTATTACAATAAACCTTAATTCGTATCGAAAGTTCTGGTTTAGTTTCCATTGCTTGAGGATCAGTGAGCGATAGCAAACGAATCTTGTCTAGAGCGTCGGATCCGTTTGAAATCAATTCTCTGAGGAAAATCTAAAAATGCAAAAACGTTTAATTGAAACATTAATAATTATAATTGACAATTTTGATCTTACTTCTTTATTCTTGTACAAACTGTTTATGATGAGTTTCATCATACGATCTACTTCTGCCTGGAAAGTGTGGTGTTCCGCTTTCTGTCGTAGTTCCTTCATTTGCGACACGCTGATGCCATCAAGTTTTATAGCCTCTTCTTCCCTGTTGAATGAATTAAAAGATTTTTCAATTAAAATGCCAAACATTCGATTTTTTAATTACTAAAATAAAATTAATTCCCTCCATTACGTTGTCAAAAACAATAAACCTTGCTTATCGTTATGATACTGTAATTTCCGGGTAAAAGCTGACGTCAAATAAAACCTTATTACTTAAGAATCGAAGATTGTTGACAATAATGTAAAATAATGCTTTGCAAATAAAATTTTATCACTAAATTATGAATCTGCTTCACTGCTCAACAACTAACGCTACTTAAAGCATAGTTATTTAAAAGTTAATGGAGCGCATTCTTTACTTTACATGATTGCAAATAAGTATATAATCATCAGATTAAATGTCAAATTTCGCGTTGCGTATACAAACACCCCTATAACGTAATTATAACAACAAATATTAAAGTTAGAATGGGCTGCTAAGTGTTCCATTCTAGTGAACAACAGACTCAAACATGATTTTAAAAAATTTGCCCGTAATATAACCCTAAGCTAACATTTTTAAAAATTATTTGATAAATAATTCAAAACATATTCGAACATATTTATACAGCATACTACTGTATGTACACACACAATAAAAGAAATGAAAAAACAACTTTAAAAAATAAATAAAAAATAAATACTTTTGTATAGTTTCATCATCTGTTCTGGAACCTTCCTTGTGCTTGCCTGGATTTGGATCCACCGACGGAGAGGCATCGTTATCAACTTTCACCTTGTCATTAGCGGATGCAAAATTGCATTTCACAATGGCGACGACTAAAGCAACGGCAAGAATCAACCACAACTGTTTCGGTATGTTCCACATGCCGACCTTGATGAAGAACTAATAATGCAGACGTGGTCGAAAACTTAAGCACTTGTACTACAATGAATGCCAGTTGTCAAATAATGATTGGTTTTACGAAAACCTGAAAATCACCAAAATGTTAACGTGGCCAAAGCCTATTGGATGAACGACAAGCCGAAGAACAGACGATATTAAATATTTGCACTGTCTGTTAGTAGGGTCGATTGGACAAATACATCTCTCAAAAAGGCTGTCGGAATATGAGCGTTCAGTTTACAAGCAAATATACGTCCAGCTTTTACATAAACACTTTAATAATGTTTCAAACTATACGTTATGCAAATTTACAAATATTTTTCAACATTATTCTATTCATAAAATTAAATATCACCAACAAGAATATTAAGCTGCTGTAAAATGTTATGAATTCAAGAATTTTTTGATATAAAATGACAAACAATGCTTTCATGCATTAAACATAATCAATAGAATCAGTCAACGCACTTACAGTACTTTCTTGACATTGACATAACTCATAAATTATCAGTAACTCTCGTTTTATAATGAATAAGATGCTTGAAAATAAATTAAATGAATATCAGTTAAATCAATAACATTACAATAAAATGTATTACTATTTCACATTTAGTTGAATAAATTATTTAGAAATTAAAATTGAAAAAATAAATCGATAATTTTGGTCGTGATTGCATAATACATATTTTCAAGTATTCTTTTAAATAAATCCATGCATAAGTAAATCTTTTAATTCCATTAAATACTTGAAGCATTCAATAACATTAACGTCATCTAAAGGACGGATAAACGTGATTATCTTTTAACTGTAGAATGACCTTTCCTCGTGACTTTGTGAATAGTTTTTTTGGGGCATATTTTTAGTTTGGGGTGAAGTTTTGTTATTTAAAACGTATATTATTATTAAATATTTTTATTATATTATAGTAGATTCAAGTTATGCATTAATTAACCTTGATGATTTGCGTCATTACCATACTATAAATCGTCTTTACTGAGAGTTTGCACAGAAATGCATATGTTTTCTTTTGGTATAGTAAATGAAGAAGTTTATTCTATTCTGTGTCGATATTTCATTCATTCTCTACATATATTTATGAAAGAAAAAATATTTTGATGAATTTACTGTATACTTTTAGAACTGTTTTTTAATTTTAGTTTAGCAACAATGGACGAAATTTACGATTGTGTCATTCTTGGCACAGGATTGACTGTATGTTTAACGTAGAACTTTTTTTGCAAGCAAAGCATGATTATTTATTATGAATTTAGGAGTGCATCGTGTCAGGCATGTTGTCGGTTAGTGGTAAGAAAATTTTGCACATGGATCGAAACAACTATTATGGTGGTGAAAGCGCATCAATAACTCCGCTTGAAGATGTTTGTCTATATCATTGGCATTTTATTGCGCATTTTTATTTTATTTTACTTTTGTTGTAGTTATTTGATAAATTTATGCCTGGAACGAAGCCGTTAGAAGCAATGGGACGAGGACGAGATTGGAATGTGGATTTGATTCCGAAGTTTTTGATGGCAAATGGTAGCGTTATGCTTGTGCTCGAGTTTTATTTAATAACATACAAGTTATAGGCGAGTTGGTTAAGTTGCTACTATCGACTGGTGTGACTCGATATTTGGAATTTAAATCTATAGAAGGTTCCTTTGTTTACAAAGGTGGAAAAGTTTACAAAGTACCTGCAGATGAGGCGGAAGCATTAACAACAAGTAACTAGAACTACGTAACTGTTTTACGATTTGTCTTGAGTATTAATCTATTTAGGCTTGATGGGAATTTTTGAAAAGAGGCGTTTTAAAAAGTTTCTTGTCTGGGCACAGAATTTCGATTTCGATAACAAAGCTACATGGGAAGGATTGGATCCTTATGTCAATACGATGAATGATGTATACAGAAAATTTGATTTGGATGAAAATACGGCCGATTTTACAGGCCACGCGTTGGCACTTTACATCAATGACAAGTAGGTTATGTTTTCAATGCTGTTTATTTTGTTCTTTTTGCAACCTTCAAAAAGGACCTGTTTTTATTTTTGCTTAATTTTCTATAGGTACAAAGATGAACCATTTGGCGAAACTGTGAAGCGTGTAAAGTTGTACAGCGCTTCATTGGAACGTTATGGAAAGAGTCCATATTTGTATCCACTCTATGGACTTGGCGAACTTCCGCAAGGTTTTGCAAGATTGAGCGCCATTTATGGTGGTACATACATGTTGGATACACCAGTCGATGAAATTGTGATGGAAAATGGATGCGTCATTGGAGTCAGATGTGGAAATCAGACTGTTCGTTGTCGTCAAGTCTACTGTGATCCGTCATATGCACCGAAATTTGTCAGACATGTCGGAAGGGTATTTGAAAATTTTTTTTAAATCTTTTATTTTTTACATTTTTGATTAGGTAATTCGTGCAATTTGTTTGCTTAATCATCCTATCCCCAACACGAACGATTCTAAATCTTGTCAGATCATTATTCCACAGAGACAAGTCGGTCGTCAGCATGGTAATCTGTGATGCATTTGAAAATTGCATCAGTTTTATTTTTCTAATCCTGCATTATAGATATTTATATATCCATGGTGTCATATACAAACATGGTTGCGGCAAAGGATTGGTATGTCGCTATTGTCAGTACAACTGTTGAAACAAACAGTCCTGAATCGGAACTGATTCCTGGTTTGCAGCTTTTGGGTTCAATAACACAAAAGTGAGCTCTTTTTTCCCAAGTATTTATATCATTTGTCAATAGAATACATTTTAAGATTTGTGTCGATTTCTGATTTGATGGAACCAATAAACGATGGGAGGAGCAGCCAGCTTTTTATCAGCAAAAGTTATGATGCTACATCGCATTTTAAAACGACGTGCGACGACGTCATTGATATTTTCCAAAGGGGCACAGGTGAACCGTTCGACTTTTCCAAAATCAGCCATCTAACGCTTGAAGACACACAATAAGAAAATTCTTCTATTGCATGCATAAATACTTTTTAAACAATTCCATTCTTATATTTCATCGTATTTGTCATTATTGTCTGTGGCTCGATGGTGCCAACATGGCTTTTCTGGATGATGAAGTATGTATTTTTCTAAGCGTCTTTTGTGAGTTTTGTTTCTTACGTCCTCTCATTTGTCGTAATGGAATGATTTAAGTGATTGTTACATTCATTATTTTTACTAATGCACACACACACACACATATATATATATATATCTATCATATAATTTTTGGAATATTCGCTTCACATTCCCATAAGCTTAATTGCATTGCAGCTTTTGTTGTAACACTTTTCTATTGTGGTTGGAGGCAGCACATTTCATTCAAATTTTCTATTATTTTACAGTCATTTCTTTTGCCATGTTCGCTTTTCATGTGTATATCATACATTTTAAATATCTTTAGTAAAAATTTGAATATACTATCAAAGCAGCATAGCGGTTTACTATTATCATCAAACCGGCTGAACTGAAAACGAATAAAACATTTCGTCAAACATTGATTACATTGAAGAATTTGAATTTCACCGAAATTTGTAATTCAATACTAAAGTAAAAAGACAACCAATAATTAAACGAAAAGAAAAGTTTTTTTAAACTAATTCCCTGTTATTTTCTTTTTTTCGATTCCTCCAAGTTATCACCTACAGCTTCTGCATCCGAATTTTCAGACTCATCTTCGACATCACTATCATCATGTTGTACTAGATGATCTTCGTTGTATGTGATCATGTGATGCAGGTCACCGGAAATCAGCGCCACCAAAGTCGGAATCCCAACGCAGAGAGGTACTAAATACAACAGTGCAGGCTGTCCTGCTTTGAATACATGCATTACCCATGTGGTGATAAAAAGACCAGCTGCATAAGCGAACACGGCCGAATAGAAATATCGTCGCTTTTGACGAGATTCGCCAAATCGAAGCAGCAAAGCGATAAATATACCAGGAACAATAATGTCACCCAAACCGAGAATTGCGAATTTAATTCCTGCGTTAGAAAGTGGATCGCTGATTTGCAGAAGATTTCGTGGAAATTTCAACAACACCGGTGCATCAATATTACTCGCCACTGTTACCATAACTTCGGTACCGAAAACCCAAAATACATCGTAAACAAACAGTCCACATGAAAGGGCCACACCAGCTTTGAAGCTGCTCACATGCAGACTGCCGATGGCGGTGACGCTCAACGCTAAGCCGATCAGGTTGTTCGTTATCCAATGATTTTTCCAAAGATGACAAGCAATTATCGGAAGACACAAAAAAGAACCGTATATATCATATCGGTCGAACCAATAACTGCCCAACTTTTTAGGTCTTTCGAAATCTTCAGTCTTGGAACTGACGACAACAACTTCGTAAAAAATGTTCTCTCTAAACTTGCCGAAACACTTCGGAGCGTGATTAATAAGTTTTTGAACAAATGGTTTTGCAAGTTCAGACATGCAAGTAATGGCAAGCAAACAAGTAATCCAACGTAAAATTGGTCTTATCGTATGCTTGCTAAACAAAGCCCAACCGGAAGCAGCGGTCGCGTTTGCCATAGTGGTATTCATCAAATCTGTACCAATTCGTTCACTAATGGTTGTTAATTTATTTATTGTCATGTTGTTCAGCTCAATAAGTTTGTCCACAAACATAACATCATTGTATGGCATGAGCGTCTCAATCGCATAATGAGCGCCTTTGATAGTATACATCGCCAAACGCATTAAGATCACATCATGTTTGAAAAACAAATATAAAACACACAATGTGATACTAGACTGTACTGGGAATGAGCGAAAATCTTTAATTGTAATACTTTTGTCCATTTTTCTGTTCTTTTCAACATGATGGCGAACTATTGCTGAAGACCGAAAACAACCAATTAACATACTTAGCAAAGCCATGAAATATAAAGCAAAGTAAGCAAATAATGCTTCATCGGCAATAATACTGGGTTCATCCGATTTTGGCGTACTTGCAATATTATCAGCTTGATTAACTTTATCCATAACTACACCACAACTCTTCAGTAATACTAACACGTTAACTACAAATGTACAGTAACCTGATTTAATGTTTAGGTGACGTTGCTTAACCCTTACCGTAACATCAGAACAAATCAATGAGATTTTAATGACATTTGAAACTATCAAAATAAAAATTAATTAATTGAATGTTTTTTGTAAAATTTGATATTATTTTTAGCAAGGTTTATTATATTTAAGCTTTAATGTATAGCAATAAACGTTCAACAACAGAATAAGAAAGGTAGAACAATGCGGCAAAATTTGCGTTACCGAAAAATTAAAATAATTTTTAAAAAAATTATTCAAACAGTATCAGTAGATTATGAACATAAATAAAATTTATAAATTTATGGAATGTTGTTGTATAAAATGTTCAAAAGTAACATAATGCGTTCTTCTTTATAAATATAATTAACTGTTAATTATAAAGTTATTTCATTTTTATTACAAAAATAAAGTTTTAATTATTTACATAGCGTTATTTTTGATGGATTATTTTTTTCTAAAGTTGCAAAAAGAAAAAATTTACAAAAATTACACTTGATTTTTTTTCATGGTTACAGTTATGGTTATTACATTTAGGAAAGGTTGTTTCTTTGTTTGGGGTTGCATTGTTTGTGTGTCGTTCAGTTTCCATTTGCGTTAATTGTTGTTTAACATTAATTGCAAGACTGAAACACACTATTAAACAGAACTGAACTATAATAGCATATGTTTTCGTATTTTCTTTGTTTATTCTTGTTGAAGTTGTATAATTCAAGTAATACTGCATTTTAGTCAGTTTTGTAATTTTAGTTTTATACTTTGCAATGAGCGAATCATTAGTATTGGAAGATTATGGTGCCGAAGTTGATGAAAGACTGAGCGAATTGACAGAGTCTTTGAAAAAAATTGACGATGATTTTA
Source organism: Trichinella pseudospiralis (assembly GCA_001447645.1). Lineage (NCBI taxonomy): Eukaryota > Metazoa > Nematoda > Enoplea > Trichinellida > Trichinellidae > Trichinella > Trichinella pseudospiralis. The sequence continues at coordinate 406,090 of JYDV01000009.1, read as the reverse complement.
AAAATTTGACTGGCCGAGCATTTCATCCTCGAAGGTAGAACAATGGCTACTTTTAACTGTACCATCATTGCTGAATCTTCAATTTTAGAGGTGGACGAGCGATACGTGGTCGTGGCAGCTTTACAAATGTTGGTCAGGCTCGGTGAGTTGTACTTAAGTAATCAATTATTATTTGATTTTATATAAATTTACTTTAGACATTTTGACAACCCAACTCCTAGAGATGACGATGAAATTTGGTTTACATTTTGATAACGATGAAAAAATTTTAAGATTATTATTTGTTTTTTTTAATTGTTTTTCAGGTCTTCTAGTCAGAAAGAAACTTCGACAGCCCGTAGGCGTTCTTATGGCGACGAGAATAGGCAAAAACTGTTAGTTATGCATTATTTATTTTGGTTGTGTAAAGCTGATTTGTTTTTATTAAGGCAAGGAAGCAGTGGTGGATTTCGACTTGAAAGGAAACGACCATTCGAAGAAAAGTAAGAGAATGTGAGAATTATGAAAAATAATTTTACAGTTGTATTTTCAGAAGCAGAGATTATGAAACATTACGACGTGGGTCTACAAATCGCAGGTATGAGTAGCATAATTTTGACTTATTGTGGGTCTTTAAAATAAAAAGGACAAAATATTTAATGTTTTTTATTTATTGTTAATTATGTTTTAGAATTTCCAAAGATGTTTTCGGTTCCAACGTAGATCAGGACAGGTACAGTTTTAATGTTTCAAGAAGAAACACATTCTGTTGACTATTTGTGTTTATGTTTAGCGAATTTCAAGAAGGTGAATTCAACTTACGCAAGAGAGGCTATTCGAATGACTGCTCAGAGTAATTGATTTCATTATATAAATTTATATTAGTAATGCATGCAAACTTTTTAGTGTCGAGCAGGACATTCTCACGAAAAGGTCATATACTGTAAAAGAAAAGTAATGCAAAGTTTATTTTTTTAAAATGATTCTAACTTACATAATTTTACTGTTTAGCTTCCCAAGAGATCAAGATTATGGATTTCGTCGCAAAAATTGGCCAAGACGACCTGAACGAGAGTAAGAATATAATATATTGATTTGAGCATTTATATTTATTTAACATTTGAGTTATAATATTAATCAAAATGTTCAATACAGTAATAAGAATTTCATGCAGTGCAAGATTTTAGTTTAAAATGTCAATTTTATGTAAGCAGATTTATTCTTAAGAAAATGTTTGTTGATATTGCTTAATATTTTAGCAGATTACAAGAGGGAAAGCGTAGTGATATCGGTCGTTGGGAAAACGATAAATTTAGAGGAAGAAGGTGAGTGTTTAAAGTTTAATAATTAAGTTTAAATTAATGGTGCAGTTTTTTTTTATTGACAGGGAAGAAGAGTTGGATTTGGACAAGTAATTTATTTGTACCAAGTAGTTATTCTTGCGCACTGATGTTATTTATATATTTACTTATAGAAGAGATCATGGATATAATGATGGAAAGAGAATTAGACGTTCTGAACTTAATCCAATAAAGTGAGTTGCTAATTGTTTTTAAATGAAATATGTCAGATTTTTTGTACACGAAATTATAAAGTTTTATCATGGAACAGTTGTATCAGTAATGACTTGTGTGATAAAAATAACTTTTTTATGAATTGTTTGTGAAAATGAACTTTCTTTTAAGATTTCCAAAAGAAGAAGATGGCAGTTTGAAAAGCTACTCTGTTCAAAATGAGGCAATGCTTATTGTGATCCAAAATTGCAACAATTTTACTGTTCTTAATAAATAAATAAATAAATAAATTTGTTTTAGGCTGCTGTAAATTCCATTGTTAAAAAAGAGCAGTCTCGTTTGAAATACATAAAGGAGAGGCAGAAAAATAAGAATGAAGCAGTGATAGCGAGGTTGATAGATTTTCATTAATTTATTTTAAATTTATGTTTGCATTTTTTTTGTTCATTTTTAGAGATAAAAGAATGTTCAATCGATTTTTAAATACGTTGAAAACATTTGACAACGAACAAAAGAATAACACTAAAATTCAGGTATAAATTTGTGATTTATTTTTGCCATTTTATGCAACTAAACAGTGGGCTAATTTTAGGAAGAAAAACAACGTGAAGTAGATGCAAAATTGGAAGAGCAGAATAAAGTGGAACATGAGAAACTTCGTGCGGAAAAGCAGCAACTTTTTGAGAAAAGGCGACAACATGAAGCTGAAATAAGACGACTGAAATATGAAAAGATTTTGCTGTCGCAGGTAACTTTTTTAATTTTATGAATTATTAAGCTCGAAATATTTGATTTGGTAAATGCAAATTATTTATATTAAAATTAAAGAATATGTGCATATTATTATTTATTCATTCATTCATTTGATATGTGCTGTGAAGAGCATGAATGATAGTATAACTTTTAGATGAATCATAAAATAACTCAACTGAAAATAGTTCAGAAGTATATTCAAACGACAAATTCGCCTTGTTTACTGTATTTGCCAGCAAAGCATACAATTCGCACGTTGGAATTGCAGAAGAAAACGAAACGAAAATTTGATGGTAAACGAAGTTGTTTGATGTGATTTTTTAAAATGATGCATAGAAATTTTCCATTGTAGAAATGATCAAAAAAGAAGAGGATCAAGTAAAAGAAAAGTTGAAATCTTTGAGAAGCAAGACGAACCTGCATCAATTTTCGCCGGCGCTACATGACACAGAAGAAATGGAAGTTAAGCAGATTGCTGTTGAAGTTTCAGATTGTTCGCCTAAAAGTGTTTTCGAAGATGACGACCAGCATCCAGTTGAAGAAGCACAGGCTGAAAATCAGCATTCCATTGAATTTATAGAATTGAGTAGATCTGATACACTTGTAAGTATTTTCTGCTCATTCTTATATTTTATTTGTTTTTATATATTTTTATATTTGTTGTGTTTCAGGAAAATGCGATGAAATTGAAAAGTTCAGATATTAACGAATCAGATGCACACGAGGATGTATGTATAAAGGAAAACTGTTGTTTGCAGTGTTTTTTTGAAAAAATTTAAACTTTGTTTTAGGCAACTTTTGGTTTGCCTGCTGTTGCTGAAGCGGAAGCTGTTGATGCTGACGTTGATAACACAGATGGAAATTTGGATGCTAGCAGCGAAGATTCGGCAATTGGAGCTGACGATATGGCAGAAATTCCTGACACATTTGAGGTAAAAGGGCAATGTGATAAAGAAGAAGTATTATTGCAGTCGGAAGCAAAGGAACACGTAATTGGGGAAAATGTGGAAGCTGTTGGTGAGAGCAATGAATTGGTTGGTGGGGAAATTTGTTTGGATGAGGAGCAAAAAGTGGAGTATATTAAAAATGAAGAAAAAGAAGATGATGGTAAGAGTCGTGTAGGAGGTGTGAATGATCGTAATGTGAAGGAAAAGGTTGACAAGCGTATTAAGAAAGTTGATCAGGCAGAATCAGTTGACAAGTCAAAAATCGGCAAAAAGGAGAAAACTTTGGGTAATGAAAGTGGTACTGACAAAGAGGCAGAGCAAATTATGTCTTTGAATGAGGAAAGTTTTGAAAGTTATTCGAAAGAATGCTTAAAGAAAGAGAAGTCGGAGAGGATGGAGCAAGAGGAATTTAGCTTTCCTGTTGTTGAATGTGAACAGCAAAACGGCGCTAATAACACTGAGCGAGTTGTGAAAGAGGTGTCCAAGGATATTTGGTAAGCTTAGGCGTAAGCGCTTTGTTATTGGTCTTAATTTTACTACAAGTCTGTTTTTTTATGCGGTGTTTTCTATTTCTGAAGTGTTTTCATTTTACACTTTAAAACTATAGTTTCATGTTTGAAATTTTAGACGTGCTGAAAGCTTAAAGAGAGCCAGGAGCGTTTATTGCAGAAAGAAGCGGATAGAGAGTTTGTTTTTCTTTCACACCACTATATTTTGATATTATTCAGTGTATGTTTAGTGTATTTCCATGTCAGTGGTAAGTATGCCCCTCCCATGCCCTGTTTAAATTTGTACATTTGCTGACTCCCATTGAGCCCATTTAAGCATATAGTTTGTTTTCAGTAAAATTCATGCATGTAATTACTGTTTGGGATGATGTACGAATGAAATCAGAAATAAACGTTTTATGAAAATTATACATTTATTTTTTGAAACGAGGATAAAATGTATATATTGTAAAACGATTTTAGTTTTATCGATAAATCACTGAATTTCATGGTGTGCATTTTTGCTTGACTGCTTAATGCTTATTTAATTTTTCGAATACTTCGATCTTTGGTTTTTAAAGAGAATGATTCCAGCACTTGAAACGGTGCCTCTAAAGTCAGATTGACCACCAGAGCGAGCAAGAAAGAGAAAACCAAATGACCGAGAAAGTAATGAGCCTGTAAAAGCGAAATTTATATTACTTTTTACAATATACTCGCATACCATTTGATAGTTGTTGTTGTAGTGCAGTGGCCTGTTTTGCGATGCGTAATAGCATCTGATTAAAATTGGATGTACGAGATATGCACTGTAGGTGAGACGACTTAGTGGAATCCAAATTTTCCAGGAGAGAAAGTCGTTTAATGGAGCTGAAATAGAGTTTGCTTACAAATGGAAAGTCTGTGTGTAGTTTTTTTAATATTCATTCGCTACCTGCGTATCCAGCTGTACAGGCGAATGTAATCCAGGCAAGGACTGTTGCCCAAGCGATGCGTGCCAGCCCACCGTACATTAACTTGGCAGCGTAGGTAATTTCGAAAGATTTTGAATAATCATAAAGACCGAAGAGTACCAGCAACGCTGTGCCAGTACAGGCTATCCAACACAAGCCAACAGCTACCTGAAAAATAATATTTTTGAAATGTTTTCTTTCAACAAAAATATTAATTTTATTTCGAATTACTTTCGGCAGTTTTTTAACTAGACGTATTTTATGCAGATAATAGCCGAAAAGCAAACCTATTAGAAATGGTCCACACCTCGTGTACGGCTTTATGTAAACTTTATCCCAGTACACGTCTACAATGTCGAATCTGAATTTTTGGTATGTTAGGACTGTATTTTCAAAAGTGAATTCTTGTTTACTGTTTAGGGTTGACGGAAAATATAGCTATTGGAGGCCAGTCGGGATTTTGGTCAAGAATTACAATGTTGATCACACACGAGATGGCGATTGTCAAAGTAGTAATGATAATAGCGAGTTTTTCCCTTCTATAACGATCTGTTATATTGTTCGTATTATTGTAGAAGATATTTAGCAGATCTAAACTTACTTTAAAAAGAGTACAAGGAGTGGTACGGAAAGGATGAAAAACTGCATGTCATTTGCCATATACCAAGTCCAGGTCATACACTGAGAGAAGGAACGTCATGTTAAAGTTGTTTCAATACAGGATAGTTTCCTACTTCGTCATCAAGGTTTAGGAAGTTGTTCAAGTAGAGTGCATTGGTCCACCAAGATTTTGCGCAAGATTCACGATCGAAGCCTTCTGTATCCCACAGTGGGCCGCTTGAAATGTACTTGGTTAGCACAGCATGGATAGCCAAAACGGCCATGTAAACTGGAGTCACTCTGGCAAAAGAATTCACACAGAAATTGTTTGATTTTCTTCTTCTTACAATGTAATGCTTTTATAATTGTACCTCAGATAACGGTGAAAGAAAAATTGTGCCCAGAATAAAGGCGATCGAATTAAGGTTGAAGTTTTGCTCATCTTTTTCAAGCATATGTAAGACAGCAAGGTGCCACTGCAATTTTGAACTAACAACTAATTTTTCAAGTCTACAAGGCTACCTAACGTACGACTCACCCAATAAAGAAAAACGAGTCTACTGATAACGATGCATTGAGTAGAACTTGATTGAATATGTTGTCCGGCAGTTTATACGCTTCGATGACATTGTCTAGAATGGAACCACAAATGTAACTTTCAGGAATAACTGAGAAAATATTTATCATCATTACTGATGTATGGAATTGCCCAGTAATAAGTATGACCAAAGATTATCCAGCACATACTGAGCACTCGAATACCATTCAAACATGTTATTTGACCAGCGCTAGTTTTCATACTGAATAACTTCTTTGCATTATTTCTCAAGGAAAATGCCAACAAAACTTTTACGAAACCATCTGAAAGTTTTGAATTTGTTAAATTTGCTTTGAAAAATGTTTTGCCGCCTATTTTTTACGTTGCTTTTCTAAGGTGAGTTTGTCAGGAGCTTGTGAATGCTAAAAGCAAGCAGATAAAATTGTTAATGTTTAGGGAAATGTTTGAAAATACCGCTCTGGTGACCAAGCACTGTGGTTCCGTTAAGTCTCTGGATTCGATGACGCATGTTGCAGGCGATGATACTATTTTTTGTTGATTTTGGAGAACACAGATATCATACAGTGTGCTGAAAACAATGAAAGCGAGCAGCGTCAGCAGGAGAATTCTGAAAATGAAATCAATAATATCCTGCATGGGAATTCAAAGAGAAAACATAAAGATATTATTTTCACTGGCTTACATTGCTACCACTGCTTCAGGATCTTTGCTGATCACGTACTCTCGTTCGTGACAGTTAACAGAAAATTTACAAGCAATACCTTGCAAAGTGTTATTGACTGTAAAGTGATCAACTTCAGAAATTGCAAACATGGAAAAAGTGAAAGCATGCATCATGGAATAACAAACATACTTTTGTGTCCAAGAATGGTCGCATCTTCACGCGTACATGATGATGGTAGACAAGCTCCAAAACGAACAGCAGGTAAGTTGTCATTGCATTTCTAAAAAAAAATTGCATTTAGAAGGAGAAAATTTTATAGATTATTTTAAAAGTGATATGACGCGAAACACTCACTCCACTAAAATTATTGAATTTCGGTTCTAAACTAATCAATTCTTCGTGAAATTTCACTTCATACAGGCAGTATTTTCCTTCCCAACGTAATCTAGATATAGTTTAAAATTATCATATACTTTTCGGAATGAAAAATAAAGAAAAAGGTGCATTTAATGAATTCTACTCTTGTTGTGTTGATGGTACAGATATTGCAACGCATTCTTCGTAGTTTCCTAGCATCCAATAGTTTCCATGCAAAATGCCGGTTGGAATTTTCCCAAAAGAGTCAATAACTGAAAATGAAAAATAAATAGTTTAAATTACACAGAAAAATTGAAATGTTGAAACTGAATATTTTGAATTGTCTGTTAGAGAAAGAAATGATCGCTTGTCATTTAAAGTTTAACATTCTTTATTGTAGTTAGATTAGAATTTGATTTGCTATCATCAGAAGAATTTTTATGGCACCACTTTTGTTAAAACGTCAAATGAAAATAAATTATTAGTTTATTGCATGGAAGTATTGTTTATTATTGTACAGAGAATATCAACCGAAGAATGAAAACGTAGATGACAGTTCTGATGATAATTTATATGAGCACTTTCAGTGTATGTTTTTCTTAATATGTGTGTTAGATTATTTCAAAAGATCAGCTTGCTATGTGCAACGTAATTCTCCTGCCAGCTCGTCCAATAGCTGTTGTAACTTGGTGAATGTGAGAGATTGCATTTTAGCAATAGTATTTATTTGATGAATTAATTTCAAATTATTTATAATGGGAATTTATCAAAATTGACAAATTGCAATTTCCCTAAACAGATGTCAATTGTCAATTGTATACCAATTCATTTTCATATATTTAATTGTTTTAAGTATTATGAAATGATTGTTGAATATTTTTTATCGTGCAGGGTGTTGTTTGAAGCAGGAGGGAATTAACAATTAATTTGAATTAGCTATATCAAAATGAATAAAAGAGAATACCTTTCAAAGTCCAGTCTACAGGGTCGGTTGGATTATGTTGGTGAAGGAAGCTGTTGGTTTCAAAAACCTTTTTCAAGCTGGTCACCAAGAAAATCAAATCACTCAAACATTGAGCCGACAAGAACCTCTGATCATTGTCGATCGTTGTCAAATGGTCGAACAATTGAAATTGATCCGCAATAATTTTGGTCAGATTATTTGTCGGCGTTTGCTTGAATGTTTCCATCATCTTTTCCTTGTTCAACAGCGAGGCAAGTTCCTTCAGTTTGGTGAACAACAGTCCAAGCGTGGGAACGGCAATGGTCTCTTCATCCGGTGCCGCCAGACAACTGTGGAACCACGAGATGAGCAAAAGCCAAAAACAGCACCAACAACCAAAGCATTGTCGATACCAAGGCATCATGGTAGGATTTATTATTCAAATTTTGTTGCCCTGATCAAAGAGTGAAATTTGAAAATTTGCAATTGCAATCTGCTGCTCGTTGCTTCTTCTTCTTCTTCTTCTGCTAATTCTTTTTTCAACTTTTCCTTTGGTCGTCAATTAATTCGACAACAACACAGCACAATGCCTCTCCCAGCTATATTGATGGAAGTCGCGACGTCAGCTGCGAAAAAGTTATGTTTACTTCAGCGTCAAGCCGATGATGAGCCTTTGACAAATCACCAACGCTAGAATAAACGACGCTGAAATGAAGAAGCTCATTTTTCCAACTTCCCCTTCATTTTCTTATTCTGCTTCTTCTAGCTTTTATTTTGTTGCATTTCACAAACAAACAAAATTTATATAATGAAAATCTCACCACCACAACTGAACATTAGGGATAATTTTTTGCAATTAATATCAACAATTACATCTTCATTTTTCTACTACTACTACTGCTGCTCTCTTCTGCATTACGATTTGCATTTAAAAATTGAAATATATTTGAAATTTGTTCAAAATGAGAAATTCAAAAAGACAACAGCAATAATAATAATAATAATAATAATAATAATAATAAATAGTAAAAGCAGCCGTTCAGAAAGCAAAATTTTCTTTAGCCAATCTATACTAAATAATATATCTGCAATAAAGGGGGGGGGGACCATGTGTTCTTCTTCTTATTTATATTCTTTAACTATTTCAACTGGTGTAAAATTAGCGTTTATGAGCAATTTTGTTGCACTATTAAACACTGGTAAATGTTTTGAAAACGTTTATTTATTAAAATTTTTACTAAATGAAAGAAAGAAAGATTGAATAGTTGAAATTTTAAAGAAACAACTTACACCTTTCAAGAAGAATGCAGTAGTAGTAGTAGTAGTAGTAGTAGTAGTAGTGGAATAAATTGAGAGATGCAACGGCTAATTTATTAACCTCATGCCTTTGGTAATGGATAAGTAATGAATGTACGAATTTCAGTTCAAAGAATTCTACTCCAGGGAGATCAATTTTATACAAGTAGAAACAATTTGCATTTGAAATTTATTATTGAAGAAATGATGAAAAACAGAGATGGAAAATTTTTGAAGAGAACACTTTTGTGCAATTTACAATGTTTCTTCTTTTTAATATGTGTTTAAACAATTTTGTTCGACCTTTCACTTGTACGTTATCTTCATTTTGACGTTCATTGTTTACAGAGTTGGTGTGTGGGTGTGTCTCCTTATCAGCAGTTTGCCAAGTCTTGGTATTGAGCTTCTAAATTCAAAATGCCCACGTCGTAAACAGAGTTCAGATTTTGAAGCGGCTGCACGACGTAATCTAAGGACGGGTATATTTTCATGCACAGAGGTTCGCTCTACAAGTACATATTTCAATCATAATGATAAGCAAAATAGCAATTGTTTCGATATTGTGTTACTTTGTCATCTTCCAATCCACAAGTATGCTTTATGTGGATGAACGGTTCTACCATGGCCGATTCTTCATTCCAACCTTCAATTTCAAAATAACCTTTTGAATCACTGACTGTTGAAGCAAGCTGATAAAAATATCCTGGGTCTAAACAGCGAAAAGAGTTTTCTTCGGTTATTTTCCCCCTTTTCAAGCCTATTTTTACCTCTTTCAATAAGTTGAACAGTAACATTGGCCAGCGGTACTTGTCCGCACATCAGGGTTCCTTGAATTCGTAAAGTTTCCACAAAACCATCAGCCAACAAAGGCACCGAAAGTACTGTTAACATTGAACAAATAAGCTTCATTTTAAAATGCTTTTTCCAATCAGAAAAAGGTTAGATCAAAGGTGTAGTCTTTGTTTTCAAAATGCAAAATGTTCAAATTTTGCTGATTTTATCAATGAAAATAGGCTTTCTGCCTGTTGCCTCAAAATCCATCAACTGGTTTGTTTTAGCACGAAAACAATGCTCATTGCTTTTCATGCCTGTATGACAGGTTTTTATTGTAAATTATCCGGTGTTTTCAATTTCCATTTTCAACGTGATCTACCCTTTGTCTCTGTTCATACATGCCTATCAGTTGCTAGATTTTTCACGGCGGCTATTATTTAATAAATGTATAATTATTACTATTTTGACAGGTGAAACAAAATACAATTTTATAATGAATAATTGAACTTTTTATTCAGTTTAATAATTATTCATGCATCTTTCTCAATTCGTGACTTTTTCAGTTGCAAAATGAAATTCAACTATGTCATTTCAAAATGTCTCTTTCACAACAGGCTACGAAGAATTGAATTCGAATTAAGAATGCCATGTAGTTTATGTTGATTTTTTCCCGCATATTTGTATAACGTTCTTCAATTCAAAGTAAAGGAAATAAATTAATTTTCACAACTTGTCGAATTATATGATTACTGTAACTGCATAGGCCTGACGTTTCACGTCAAGAACAAGTTTACAGGATATAACACTATGTGACTCCGTGTTTTTTTAAGATGAAAAATTACTCAACAACATGCATAAATGCATACATAAATAAATTAATTAAAAATTTATGATTAGTATACTGTAACTCTGTGATGATTTGCATGTACTTTTTATTTGCCGATGTTTTTAAACAATTTACTGTTGTGAAAAACTTGTCCAGTGCATATATTTCATGCCTTTCTTACTTTATTTCTTTAAATAATATCATAAAATCATGCGATGTGACAACTCCTCGCAGGAATATATAGCCTTGATTCGCAATGCAATTGGCCAATTGTCATTTCAGCTTCCGTCTTCTAATCTGAGTTGGTTTTTTTGTGTATACGGTTTTCCTGTGCAGTGTTCAATTGTTCTTTTTCTTTTGTCGCTGATGCTGATCACCACTTGTTATATATATATATATATATTAAAATGATATTTATGAAAATATTCCTATTGTAGATGTAATCATGTAGTTTGAATATCAGTGCCTTAATTTTAAACTCATTTCTAATTTCAAAATATTAATGTTATGTAACTGGACTAATTATAACTGAACCTGCTGTTTTACATTTACAGTATACAAAAATTACAGTATGCTATTAGCGCAATTAAAAAAAACAAAAAGTAAAATTTGAAAGAAAGGTAATAATTGAAGTTTACATTTTTTAAGTAGCGTTTTTATTTTAAGTTAAATAGTTGTTTCATAAAATAAAATTCCCTCATATTGTTATCTGTTTTGAATATTTTTACATTACAAGGCAATTAAACTGTGGTAAATGAGATGTTTTTATTCTAGCAATAAGTTCAACTGTAACTTCAAAAGTTTAAAAGAGTTCAAAAGATATTTATGTTTCTTTTTTTCAGCTTGTTTTAGTACTTTGCACAGGTTTTTCTGTATTGCAGTGATAATAGTATGACTTAAATGGTTTTCTTTTATTTTATTTCGTTTATACTGATTTAGAGTAGTGTATGGTGACAAGTTTGAAGCTTGCCTTGCATTTCTGGTATGCATTATTTTTGAAACTGTTCACAAACAAGTTGACCTTACACAAGTTTGATAGAGTAGTAGTTTACCTTTTCTTATTTATTCGGCTTACTTATATAATTACGTTTCTTTAATTTTTTTCCTTTCTAGAATAAAGTTGCGATGGCGGAAAAGTTTGTTGGAAAGTATAAATTTGTTTCCTCTGAGAATTTTGATGAATTTATGAAAGAGCTTGGTATGTTCAACTTTTTGAGTATCTTTTTCAATAATTCAAATTAATGGAAATACTATGTTTTTTCTCTCTCGTTGATACTCTCATTGAATATAGTAACATATTTTAAGAAATTTTACATGGTTATATGTTAATATAGAATTTTTTCCTGAAGCATTATTCAAAAACAAATAGTTGATGAGCTTTAAAATTTTTTATACAATTAGGCAGTGATATCTTTATGTGTGTGTGTGTACAATTTATAAATTTTAATCTCGCTTGATTTAATGATTTCAAGATTTTGTTCTTTAAAAGTATATTTCAAAGATGCGCAATAAAAAGTTCAATGACTTTGAAAATACTTGAAAAATTGCCTTGTTTCAAATGAAATCGACCTGTATCAATTATTTGTGATTTTCTGATTCGTTTATATCAATAAGTAATATCAAAACTTGAAATTGTCTTACATAGTTATCTGTCGTTTCATAAATTGAAGCATAAATTTTAATTGTTTAAAATGAGATAGATGCTTAGAAGTTGAATGCTTAAAAATTTTTATCAAACGTTTTATTTTAAGGTGTGAATTATTTGTTACGCAAAATTGGTAATGCTGTCACACCTACCGTTGAATTGTCACTTGATGGAGATGTCTGGACTATGCGCAACATTTCTACGTTTCGTACGTTGGAAGTTTCTTTCCGTCTTGGTGAAGAAGTTGATGAGGTGACTCCTGACGGTCGGAATGTGAAAGTAAAGCATTTTTGTGTTTTAATTTCATTATTAATTGCATTCCTTTTACTGCTTATTTTGTGTAGACTACGTTTACTTATGAAAATGGAGAATTGAAGCAAGTGCAAAAAGCCACTAAAGCTGGTGAAAAAGATAGCATTTTTATTCGGAGGCTTGAAGGTGACAAACTTATTACGGTATGAAATTTTTCTTACAGGAAGAATGTAGCATTTTAATTTTAACTCTATCAAACTGTTGAATATTGAAAATATTGTGAATCGTTTTTATAGACTTGCATTTGTGGTAATGTTACCAGTATTCGTATTCTCCAGCGAATAGGTTAAGTTAATGATTCCGTGATTTGTTCATTCATTACTGCCGGCATAAGTTATAAATCAGATTATATTTATGTGAGTGTTTTATTACAGAACGGTGCTTTTTCACAACTGCAAAGTGCCAATACACTTGTTCACTGCTTGGTTGTCTGAATGTTGATCTAATAGGCGATTTCCGTTTGCATTTCTAAATGTTGCTAATGTTTTCTCGAACCTTTTTTTTGTTTGATAAATTATAATGAAAGCTGTTGATTTTAAAATAAATGAGTTGATTTTTTGAGGTTTCTATTTGTTTATATATAAGTTTTGGTTTCTATAGTTTCTTTTTCAGCAAAGAACATAATATGCGGTTCTTCAGAGTGAATTGTTTATTCATTCATGTTTGTTTATTTGCGATCTTTGCTGTCATAATTTTTAGAATATTATAGAAAATTGACGATAAAAGCGTTCTTAAGGTTGAGATTGATTTTTCCCTGAAACTCTTTGTATCACACAACTGCAGTAAAGAATCTCAACTTTTTTGGAAATCGATTTACTTTTATTGAAATCAAAGAGAAATTGCATGCAGATGATGTTGGATGAAATTATTTTCATTTCTCAGTTGGATAAAATTTAATACGAAACTGTTTTTCTTCTTGTTTTTTCCTCATAGCAATGCAAATTATGAAAAAGTACATTTGATTGAAAAACTGTTGAAAATTTGAATTTAATTTGGTCATCGTCAATCAGCATTAGTTTGAGTTTATTTATTTATTTATTTATTTATTTCAAAATTGCATTTAATTATTTCAGATTTTTGTTTGTATAGCTTGTAAATTGTCTAATTACAGTGAATGAATGAAATTTTCAACGATTTTTTATATTGATTGAAGAAAAAATATGGAAAATCGCAAATAAGAAACTTGATTGGAAGTAGTGCTGTTTTTTGTCTGTTGAATATGAGAAGAGAAAAATAAGATTTTTTGAATATTTGATTGCTAATTTATTAACAACAAATTGGAGAAATTAATCTGGAAAAAAAAACAAAATTGCAAAAATTAACAACCTAGACAGTGGAGGAGTGGAATATTTTCACTTTGCAGAAAGATGTGGTGTGAAAAGCGTTGGTGTAGAATTTTGTTCATCATATCAGCTGCATCATGCTCGACAAAGCACCTGCCTCAGCTACGAGTTCAATCGAACCCAGAAGAGCGGTTTTTGTTTGCCCACATCGGCTAACAGCACGGTCATCATCATTTGCAGCATTTAAACTGCAGCAGCAGCAGCAGCAGCAACAGCAAGCTCCAAGCAGTAGAAGTCACTTGCTTTCAAGCAGCCAAAAAGCGTTTTCAGCTTCTTCCAACGTCACTCAGTCTCTGTGAAATTTGCCTTAGCTTGTAAAGCATCCCGCCTTCGCCGCCGGTTGGTTGGTTGGTTTATTTGGCATTTATTCATTGTTGCAGCTGCTGTTTCACAAAGGCCATTCACTTGATCTATCTAATCAACAGCACACAATTTTCTCAATTCAACCTATCATACATACATATACATATACATACATACATACATACATACATATTTTGCTCTGCTGTGGCGAGTGAGTTCAATTTTTGCTATTTTAATGTTGTTCAAATTTTGAAAAAGAAATAAAATTATCATTTTCCTGCTAAACAGTAATTAAAAATATTAAATAATTGCATGACATTTCAATTATGTTGATTGTAAAATTGAAATCAGTGCATTGTTTATTTTATTAATCATCTGCATTCTTTACTGAAACAGTAGTGAATTCTTCTTATCTAATCGTTGTTGTTTAGAAAATAGCTCAAAATTAACTATTGCAAAAATGACTTTACATAATAATAACTATGTTGCTATGACGCTATCTATGGTGAATTGTAACTTGGTCAATTTAGAAACAGATTATTGATTTACATGATATTGATTTCAAAAAATGTATTCATTTTAAAATATATACATATTTATTATTCTATTATTATCGGAGAAAATTCTTTTTTTTTATTAATATTTTGAATATGGTATTTCAAAAAAAAATGTTTGTAAAAAATACGTGATTATCAAACTTTTCTGCTTACTGTATAAGGTGAACTCGCGCGTGCATTTTTCTTTAGTTAGTTACAATTTTTGTTGATGAAAAAAATTTTCATTTTTCATGAAACATCATTGTCGACTAGTTTTAATTAATTTCTATTTCAAAATTATTTGAAAAGCACGACTTATTTATTTGAAAAGCCGAGAAATTGCCAACATTCACTATTGTCAGATTGAATGAATTCTTATGAATTGAAAATTCTTATGATTTATGATTGCTATTTTTGAAAACAGAATCTTTTCAGTGGTAATAAACGCGTGGTTTCTTCTTTTTTGCATCTTCCGGGAATTGCTGATTCATCCACAAACAGCGGTTAGTTTTATTTTCACCGTAAACTGGGCAATAGCGTTCGTCAAACAATAAAAAAAGAAAATTATTTTTTCTTCTTTGAAAATACAATGAAAAATTACCAATGACTCATTTTAAATTTGTGTTTCTCTTCTCCAAACACGTTATCATTGTCCGAGTTGAATCACAAAAGCAAAACCCACGCCGCGGAATGGGTTAAAACTACAAATCATTCGTAGAACGTTTTAACATCAAAATTGTTCAAAGTAAATGCACAATTTGCACACAAATTCACGCAAATTACATTCTGAACAATTCCAGTATTTCTATAATCTTTTATATTTTTCACATATCTATGCAATATTTTTTTGTATATTTGTATATTGTTTTTATTAAATTAATAAATTTATAAATTGAAATAAATGTTATTTTTGTTTTGAAATTAGTTTCTGTTTTAATTTCAAAAAAATTTTCAAAATCTAATTTTTTGTTGTACCTGAAAATCAACATAAAAGTGAGCGCTGACTGTAATGAGTTTTAATTTGAACTTGTACAACCAGGGCCGTCGGTTTGATTTTTGAGCTTGATGCAGTTGGGCGGAAGAAAATTTTTGAAAAATAGCAGCCGGTTCTAGCAGCCTGAGATTGCTTGAAACTAGTCAATTGGGTCGAAGTTGGAACGAATTCTGGCCACTTGCAGTAACAGGTGAAGGAAGTTCAACTGTGAACATGTTTCTGTTTCAATGATTCAACATTTTTTAAATAAATATATTTATATAGATTCTTATTTATTATTTAATTCATCGGACCAGTTGAGACAAGTGTTTTGACAACGTTTTTCACGCTTCGACTTTTCGATAGTACGTGCGGAAAAGTAAGTGTACCTAACTACCGTCTGCTGTCTGTTGTCTGTTGTTTGGTTTGATCTTTGATCTGCAGATTATACAAGCTGATTAAATTCTACAATTTGTTAATTGTGTATGTTGTTTTTCTTTTGTTTTGTTCACTTTTTTTACTGTTGAACTACTTAAGAAGTGAATATTTTTCTATTTTCCATTTTGCTATCGGTTAGTCGTGTGTGATTATGCAACGGCTGTTGAAAGCGACCAATAGTAGTAGTAGTAGTAGTACTAAGAGTAGTAGTAGTGGGTAACTTCGTTTGCTTGGAGTTTTTTTGAACGTGCATGTAGGCGACTTATTTTTCAACAGAAAATGACGGCAACATTTGTTAACTGAATTATTTTTGACAAACGTTGTTTCCATTTTAATATCGTATCTCGGTGGTAGGTTGGGATTTCGAATTTTGCGTTCTTGATTCTCGCAACTTTGAGCAGCTGATTGATGATTATCGACGTTTGCTTTTGCATTGTATAACAGCTGCTGGAGTCGATTCTTCATCATCCATTCACTGAACGCTTTCAATTTCTCAGTTTTCCAATACTCATCATTTCCCTTTCTCCTCCTACTCTTATTACTCTGCTGTTTACTTTGTTGATGAATGCTGTGCGTGTATGTGTGTAGGAATTGATTCTGAATGGAATTGCAACCGACTGCCCAAGAAAAGGAAGGTGGAGATATTCCTCGTATCTCTTCTCGGTTCCAGGTGAACAAAGTCGACGCTGATGATGCAACTGGAAACGCATCGACCAACCAGGTATCACAAAATTCTGCTGATGAAGCAGAAGATACGAAGGCAAAGCAAGTGAAATTCTGTGTAGCCGATGAAAATCTCGACGACAGTACCTTTTACTCCAACTCAAACGTCAATACTCGTCGTGGCACTTTTTGCAAAAGTTTTCGGGAGGTTCAAACAGTGGAACGTGTGCCTGACATCAATCATTATCGCAATATATTGTCCATCGAAGGTGCCATTGCAAGCAGGCCGTCTTTGGCCGAACTGCACGAGGAGCATTACGGTCGTGAAAATGCAGGTTTGGAAAATTTCAAACTGCTCAATGTAAGTTTTTTGCACTTTTTTAAATTGTACAGTACAATGTATGTCTTGAGATGCTTGTAATTTTTTGCTTGCGATTCCTTTAGTTTATCTTAAGGTGGACAAGATCTAAAAGAAATTTTTAAAATTAGTTAATCGAATCAATTGTTTTTTGGAAGCTTTATTTATTTTCTAAGTGATCAAGAAACAGCTACAACAAGTTGTCGAATGTTTGCATCAGCTTTATATAGTTTCAGTGTATATGTGTTTAATTGTTATTAATTTCAACATTGCTTCATCAATTTTCTCAGTTAATTAAATTAAAAAATTGAATTAGTTATTTTGTTGGAAATTTAATTTTCACATATAGTTTCACAAATGATTTATGTGTAGAAGAATTTTGAAAAATGGAAACTTGTTATTGTTGTATTATGAAAATTGATTATTCATTTTAAAAAATTCAGAAGATCAATTTCTTGACGTTTGATCATGCGTCACTAATATTTCAGTCGAATGATTTTCAAGTTTTCTTTTGTTAATTTTTTGTGAATTGTCATAGCTATAAATTACAGCACAATAATTGTCCATTGTTCTATAATAGTGGTTCTGTGATAGTTGAACGGTCCAGTGCATTAATTTTCATTGATCATTGAAAATGGCAAAACTAATGCAAACGATGCTTATCATCAATACGAACGCTTTAATTCATGCTTGTTGAACAGGTGTGGGTAGGTGGGTGGAAAGCAGAGCAGTATCGATGTCAGAAAATTGTAATCTTTTTTGTTTTTCATGTTACATGAACATCTATTCGTTGTTAAATCGATATTTAAAAAGAAATTTATATTCTTTTTCTCATTTTCTGACAGTGATATTAATAGTTGTATTTTGTTTAAATTTCAATATATTAGCCAACTGTTTCGAACGAATCAAAAGCGTCGACCAATGTATCTTCATCAGCCGGTTTGAAGCTCGGATGGATACAAGGCGTTTTAGTAAATTTGCAATTTACTGCAAACTGCAATAAGACGACACAATTGAATGCGTTCATTTTTAGATGCGATGTTTTTTGAGTATTTTGGGTACAATTTTATTTCTGCGCATAAGTTGGATGGCCGCATATGCTGGAATTGGATACGGTTTGTTGGTGATATTCATCGGCGCTGGCGTGTCCGTGATCACATCTTTATCCATGTGTGCAATATGCACAAACGGAGATATAAAAGGAGGTAAAATTGATCCACTGTTTGATTGTTATATTTATTGTTGTATTTTCAAGGTGGTGCGTATTTTATGATATCACGATCGATGGGACCTGAATTTGGTGGAAGTATTGGTTTGATTTTTGCCTTTGCCAATGTCGTTTCGGCTTCATTTTGTGTTGTCGGTTTTTCGGAAACTTTACGCGACGTGCTAAAGGTAAGCAGAAAATAATCACTTCTACCCAGTGATGTGAATTGAAAATTGCAACTTTCAGGATGCAGATATTGTACTGTTCGACGGTGGCTTGAATGCGATTCGTTTGATTGGCTTATTGACAGCAATAGTGATAATGGGTATTGTGTGCGTTGGCATATCTTTCGAATCCAAAGCTCAAGTGTTCATGCTGTTCGCATTGGCGGTATCGTTGGTTGATTTCATGGTCGGTACGTTTTTGCCGGTCAACGATGAGAAACGCTCTCGCGGAGTGACCGGCTACACTTGGGATACATTTTCGACAAACTTTTTCCCTGAATGGCGAGGCGAGACGTTCTTTTCCGTATTCTCCGTCTATTATCCGGCTACCACCGGCATCATGGCCGGCGCGAACATATCCGGCGATTTGGCCGATCCATCCACCGCAATTCCACTGGGAACGTTGTTGGCCATTCTGCTGACCAGCTTGATCTACGCCGGCACGTTGGTCATCACCGGTTCAACAGTTATTAGGTATTTGTTTGTTTGTTTGTTTGCTTGTTCATTTTGATCACTGGACTACTGACCCTCTCTCTTCCTCTTTCTCTGATTCAGAGACGCTTCCGGAAAATTGGACGACTTGTACAACGGCACTTTGACTAACTGCTCGGTCAATGGTACTTGCCTTTTTGGCATTTCCAATTACAATCAGGTGACCAAGCAACAACTGTATTCTGAATATTCACTGCGCTGACCGGGGGATGCTTTCTTGTAGACTTTGGGATTGCTCGGCGCTTGGGGACCGTTAATCATTGCCGGCATTTTTGCCGCCACGCTCAGCTCCGCTTTGTCTGGATTCGTCTCTGGACCGAAGCTGTTTCAGGTGAGCGTGAAGCAGAAATGTGAAATCTTGGAACATTTTATTCCATTTTTTGTTTCATTACAGGCTTTGGGCAAGGACAGGCTTTTTCCAGGCATTTCTTGGTTTTCAGTCGGCTATGGCAAAAACGATGAACCACGACGAGCTTATTTACTGGGATTTTTTCTCATGCTGGGCATTGTATCCATCGGTATGTGTACGGTTTGGTAAAAAGTTCATTTCTTTTCAATCAGTAAGAAAAGAGAAGGACATAAAAATCATCCAACTTTGTTTCATTGTAGGCGATATAAATACAATTGCCCCGATAATTTCAAACTTTTTTTTGGCTTGTTATGCTTTGATGAATTATGCCGTTTTTGATGCTTCTTTTGCGGGTTCACCAGGCTTTCGACCAAGTTTCAAATATTACAATCAATGGTTGGCTTTGTTCGGCGCGTTGATCTGCATTGCAATTATGTTTGTGATCAGCTGGTGGACATCGTTGCTCACATTCGCTTTTGTCGGCGCTCTTTACGTTTACCTGCATTACAGAAAACCAGGTAGACATGGAGCAAAACAAGCAGCAAAGAAGCAGTTTAATTTTTGAATAATATTTTGTAGATGTCAACTGGGGTTCAAGTGGTCAGGCTCACTCTTACAAAAATGCACTGCATGCAGCGTTGAAATTATCTTCCACAGAAGAGCACGTGAAAAATTACAGACCGCAGATATTGGTGTTGACCGGAAATCCGATGAACAGACCATCGTTGGTAGATTTTGCTTCAAGCATCACCAAAGACAATTGTCTACTGTTATGCGGTCATATTATTCCTGTAGAACTTTGTTATTATTATTATTATTATTATTATTATTCAAATTTGGTTTTCGTTTTCCGCTTAAATAATGTCAATTAATCCAAATTTAGGTAACTCTGCAGATGAAGAGAAATACAATGGACAAGTTGGTGAAACAGTTGTATTATTGGTTTCAAACACGACAAGTGAAATCGTTTTACACATATGTGATCAGTGATTCACTGAACGTCGGCTTGAGGATGCTTCTGCAGTGTACGGGCATTGGCAAACTGCGACCAAATGTCGTGCTGATCGGCTTCAAGAACGATTGGCTTCATGCGTCGATTGAAGAGATTCGGGATTATTTTCTGACAATTCAGTAAAAACTATTATTATTATTGTTATTATTATTATTCATTTGTTTTTTTTATTTGTCAACTTTCCATTTTCTAGTACTGTATTTGATCAGCATTGCGGTTTGGCAATTCTTCGCTTGAAAAAGGGTCTTGACTTATCAGAACAGATGGCCAAATGTGATGATTCTGAAAATGGCACTACGTCGGCCAACCCTAACGCCTTGACCGTTGGTTTGCTTGCGTTGAACAGTCACGTCGAGTCGGACGAGTGTTTCGCATTGAGGCAAGATTCTTACATGTCCAGCAAGGACGATTCTGAACGTACGGAACGCAAAGGTGCTGACGATGATCCGTTCCATTCTGGTGAAGTGTTGGATTTCTTGGCTGAAAGCAGCGGTCCGACTCAAGCCACACTGCCTCACGTGCTGGACAATATGATTCCATCGGTTTTTAAGACCACAAGAAATCGACACATGTCCGTGGATCAACGTGCTTTACTAGATGAGATTAATCAATTTCAGACGAAAGTGAAACGAGGAATCATCGACGTTTATTGGTTGTTCGATGACGGAGGTAGATAATAATAAAATTATTATTATTATTATTATCAATAGTAGCATTATATTTTAAGGTTTGGGTCTGCTGGTACCGCATTTGCTTACTCAAGCTGGTTCGTTCATGCACGGGGCCAAGCTTCGAGTATTTACTGTAGCCTCTAGCCGAAGTCAGTTGGAACGTGAACAGCGCAGGTGAGATGTATCTTTTTTCACTTTCAGGAATAATAGCTTACTTTTTGTTTTTTGCTTTCTCTTTAGCATGGCAGCATTATTGTCGAGATTTCGTATTGATTATTCAGGTGTGATGGTGATACCAGATTTGTCAAGACAGCCGTCAGAAAAATTGATCAAAGAATTCAACGAGTTCATTAAGCCTTACATGGTGGACTCGGATTCAGTAGCCGAGCATGACGAGTTGACCAAAGGTATTTTTGTCCGTGACTCGGATTTTGTCGCCCAGAAATCAAAGGTAACAGTGGAAATTGGTTTTCAACTTTTTTTCTCAATCTCAACATATGCTAATTTACAAATGTTACTGTTTTACAGACCTACAGACAACTGAGAATAAAGGAGTTGCTGCAAGAACATTCGACCAATGCGCAGTTGGTTGTGCTGACGTTGCCTGTACCTCGTAAAGGGGTATTGCCTGCTTGTTTGTACTTGGCTTGGCTTGACTTTGTTTCCAAAGACGTACGATGCCCGTTGTTGTTTCTGCGCGGCAATCAACAAGCTGTGCTTACTTTCTATTCATAGTTGGCAGTATTTTTTTAGGCGGCAAATTGTTTTCTTTTAAATTCCAATATGGCCAAATCTTTTTTACTATTTTTCTTATTTTTATACATGAATAGATTTTCACAGAACGAACCTAGTCGTGGGAAATAATTGCATTGTTTGTTTGTTTGTTTGTTTGTTTGTTTTTTTTTTTGAAGCAGATTCATTCTGACTGTTGATTAGAGATCATGCTAGTTATTTATTGTTTATGCTAACATTGTTTTTAATCTCCTTTTCGCTGTTTGGTTCAATGCACGTTGGTTCACAAATACCTCACAGAAATGCAACTATAACTTCATTGTGATTGAAAAACAGCGTTCCGGAGGTGAAATTGTTAGAAAGGCAAAGCAAAGCAAGAACGCAGTGCGTTCGTTCGTTGTTCAGTATTCACAGGATTCGCTAATAAAGATAACGATCAATTGTTTCGGATTCGATATCAGGAAGTGGGGAATAGAAAGTGACCAATGGCTCTTCTCCTTTTGCCATGACCCTGCCGTCGGTGAACGTACTGTGCATATAATTGGAAAGGTCGTTGATCGGCAGTTTCACTGTTGAGATCTGAAAATTTGAGCTTCTCTCAAATCAACAAACAAACAAACAAACAAACATTGTTTGTTAACTGGCAACCAACTGGCTTGCTACCTCATCCGGCGGAAATGGATTGTTGCCCAATGAACGGCACTGTAGTGATTTGGATTTTGTGGTCAAGTGCAAGTGGTTGAACGTGGGCATCATTGTCGACGGTTGTGGAAAGTCGATTACGCTTGGCCAAGAATAAAGCCAACAAGCATTGGCTCGCAGTTGCACTGCCTGGTCTTCGCTATAATTTGCAAATTTTCCTCTTTGAAACGAACCAATCACACTGTTCGACAGTGTCAATTGTTAATTAACAATTTCATTACTCGACTATTTGATAAATGCAAAGTATTTGACGCCGCGTTGGCGTCTGATTTTTCAACTTCTCTTTCAAAATCAGCACACAATGCGCCCAGAGGTGAAAACGATCGACGCTGATTAGCCGAACGAGACAAGCACACGATGGTTGACTACCTTCACAAACTGAAACTGATAACATTGTTTAACTTGGAACATTACAGTTGATCAGTGCATTATGATCAAGAATAAAGTTGTTGATTTCACTGACTGATTCTGTGTTTAGATGCTGCTTCCAGTAGATCTTGTGGGTGTAGCACCGAATACCAGGACAGTGTGATCATTTGGTCAACTTCCAAGCCCAACAATTGACAGCCACTGCAAAGGAAGGAAACATGGTTTTCAGATAAAAAGAACTATGAACAAAGAGAAATTTATATGTTGAAAAGTAAATTTCAATGATAAAGTTCAATATGCAATCTTGATTAGCTGTAATCTTTATGTTTCTCTTTTATTTACATTTTATCGACGCTGATAAAGCGCATGTCCATTTCGTGAATAGAATGAAAAATTTGTGGGTTGCCAATCACGTTCAACGCATCAATATTCGTCGGCATTAACACCGGTGTGCAAGTTACAACAAACGATGGTTGCGTGGAAGAGATGCAGTTTGCTTGACAAATAATACGGCTACGTATCAAGATGCACTAAAAGCAGTCACCAAGACAGGTAAGATTTTTAATATGTGTATATTATGTGAGCATGCATGTGTATGATGTAATTGAATGGGTTTTATGAATTCTTCTGCGGAAAAAGAAGTGTAGCTTGAGATAGATATCTGCTGATTTGACAATTATAATTAACTTTACTTGATCTTGTGCGAAACGTTTGGTCGAGCTAGATGTACTGATACGGCACAGGACAACACGCTCGTCGTGAAACTCTTGCGCCACAGTACTTGTCAGTATTGTTTGCACGGTGCCGTGATCTCGGCTATCTATCAGATCATAAACGCTGTCTCCTTGTCCGAGCAATTCTTCCTGAAATTAAAAAGAAAAGCAACAGCTTTCAACCATTTCTACGCATAAGTTTTTCTTAAATTTTTGTTTCTCATTTCGCTTTTTACACATGACTTGCCGGTCAGCTCTTGTACACTGCCGGCAAGGTAGATAACTTTTCCTCGGTGATCGAGAAGCATAAGCAAATCTGGCAGCAGACCGTCGAACAAAGCATAGCGCTGAAATAAACAGACAAATTGTTATCATTCATATTCAAAAATGATTAATTAGAAGTTTTGCTTGGAATTTATCAGTAGTTAGTTAAGAAAATCATTTGTTTTAATATGATTAGTAAATCAGTAATGATGATCAAGTACATCATGCAGATACTGTATGTTCTTTTTTTTTTACTTTTATTCTGGATGATCTGTTTTCTTAATTTAAACTCTCTTTACCTGTTGTTGTTCTTTGTTGTTTGATTTTCCGTTCGAATTGATCTGTATGACAGGACAAGAACAAGCTAAGGCTATAAGGAAATCATCAATTGAACAGTGAGCATGTAGTGGTGTAGTAGTGTAACGGAGTGAGCGAGTGGACTCACTGGCGCTGGTGTAATTGTACTTTCGGATGAACACGCAGGCTAAGGACATCACCTGTAGCTGAAACAGGCGCTGGCGTAGGGTCGAACACACCGGAAGGTAAAGTTTCAGTTGGTCTATTTCATAATTGATCAGTGCCCTTCTCTGCTTCGATGCCCCTCGTGTAGATCTACAACAATATTGTCTTTTGTACTATGGATATTTTTATGTTTTTTGAAAAATTTGAAAATCATTTGCAATATAATATAGTCTTTGTATTTTGCTTTTCAAGAATGGGAAAATTTAATGGCTACATTCAGTTTTCTGTGTAATATTGCTTGCTAATTGTTTATTTTACATTAACCGAACGGACGAGAGATTGAAAATTTTTCTTCGAGACTGGGCAATTTGAAATTGATCAATCTGACATTTAGATTATATTCATATCAGACGAACTGACGAACCTATGTGACAAATAAATGAAAAGTGGGCAACGCGTTTATGAACTTTTGCCATGCAATTTCAAGACGAATCAGAAAGAGCTCTTTGCTCACGTGTCAGCTGATTGACTAACTCTCTATACCATTGGTACAAGGACCGACGATGGCAATTCAATCTTTGCAATGTTTGCACAAACATTGACAAGCAAACACCGGTCATCACTGGTGATCTGTAACTTCCTTGTATCCTGAAACGTTTCTCTGAAAATTCTTCATCACTGAAATTGATAACTGGATAATTGGTGTAAAATTGAGGTGAATGTTTTTGCACATGATATTTGCATTTTTCAATTCATATTCATAAATTTCAATCGACCAGTTGATTATGAATATGAAAGCACCATGCGATCGATGTATAATATGAAAGAAGTTTCTTTCTGAATGCAAAATCCGACTTGCTGAATTTGAATGAATTCTTCAATTTTGACGTGTTTATAACAAGAACTTGGTTGGGAACTTTGTACATTGGTTTTTCTTAATAATTCAAACTGTACAAATTTTCAGTTGAATAATTTTTTTTTTAAAGTATGCATGCAGTTCAAAATTTTGTGAAAGCACTTACCGATTTGTACAACTCTTCGCTTGTTGATTGGATAAACTGGAATTCATGGTTTTCTAAAGCATACTGAAATTAGCATATAATTTTTTCAACTGCAATCTGATGAACGAACCATGGACTGTGTATTTGTGCAGTAGCTACATGGAAAAGTTACGCAACTGGCTGGGCATGTGATTATTCCAACGCTTCATGCATCCAGCTTACTGGGCATGCGTGCAACTAACTGACTGTGTTCGATTGCGTAGTTTTACGGTTGCACAATGTCAGCTAACTTGTGGCGATTCAATTGATAATTTTGTCAAATATTTGACTACTGTGGTCAATTGAGTGACCGTTATACTGTTTGCAAGCCGCTTGGCCAATTTCACAATTCCCACTCATCTAGATTTTATTTGAACAGCTGAAACCTGTCGTGGGAACTGTAAAATAATTTTCAAGCACTGTCATTGCATTGCAAGAACTGCATCCAAACACAAGCGTAATTTTTCAATCAGTCAGTATATCTTTATTTATCTTTTGATGCTTTGTTTGATATTTTGCATCAAATATATTTCTCCTTTCGTGTGAAATAGGCATACCTGGTGGACGAACGAAAATTATTTGCCAATTGCAATCGGAGTATTTGATTGCGTTGTTTTCCTTTGGAATTAATTAATAAAAGGTTATTATTATGTCATCAACAGTTAGCTTGTTAAAAAGACAGGTTTGAACGGTGACTATTCTTTATTTCATCAAGGCTACCGGTAACAATAGCTGAAAAGTATGCAACGTTAATAAAATGTAATTTTTGTCAAAAAAAATGAACAATACACGAATGACAAAGTTGAGGAAAATCCAACAGGGTCCTTCCGACAGGGTGGAAAATGCAGATGTTCGAGAATTGTTCGAAAATGAAAAAAGAAACAATAAGAAAATGTAGTTTTTTAATTTGCATATTAGAATGAGTGTTTCAGTGCTGCTGTGAAATAAATAATGACATTGTATGCAATGAATTCTACTGGAGTGATTGGATGAAGCTAAACAGTGAAGTAATCAATTGTAAAAACTGTGTCCCGTTTTAAATGATTTGACATGCGAATGATTTAACGCGGGAATGTGTGTCAGCTTTTTACAAAATTTCCATTCAAACTGGTGATGTGATTATGTTGTCAGAGGTTTTCTACTTGTCTGAGCTTGTTTTCCTCATCTGAGATGGATGGATGGATGTTTTTTATTCTTTTCTTGCAGTATAATTCAATTTTCTCAAATTGTATTTCAGTTTAAACATTTTGCATAAGCTCCTTGACATACTATTAGTTTCCTTCTTCTGAGAGGCATGTTTTTATGATGCTATTTTTGATAATTGATAGTGACATGAAAGTTTAGGATTGTGATTGGTTTCAAATGCGATTAGTTTCCTTGCGCTTATTTTAGATGGAACTGCACTTTTTGTACAGTTGACGTGACTGAACTAACGACTGAAAACTGTTTTACATACATCTGGAAGAGGGATTCATTTTCTTCTGGTATTTAGTGAAATCAATGCATGTGTGGTGAGCGTGTTTGGGCGTTGTTTTACGTTGCTCTAAAGGGGAAGGAGAGGAAGGCAGAAATGGTGAAAGCTATTTTTGAGAAATGAATAAGCAGTTTGTTAATTTTTCATAAAATGCATTCTGAGAAAAGGGATCAAGTTATCATTTCAAAGGATAACTAGTCAGCTAGTGTTGTGCTTTGTTCTTCAGTATCAATATCATCCAAGGATTGTTGAAGTTGTTCGTATGCTTGTAACACTAGTCGAAAATGTAATTATGCAATAACAAGAATTGATGCTTTGTGCAGCGTTTTTCATTTTGGT
The DNA here is from genome assembly GCA_001447645.1 of Trichinella pseudospiralis. Lineage (NCBI taxonomy): Eukaryota > Metazoa > Nematoda > Enoplea > Trichinellida > Trichinellidae > Trichinella > Trichinella pseudospiralis. The sequence goes on along the minus strand of JYDV01000009.1, from coordinate 378,816 downwards.
GAAATTATGCATAGTTATTAGTTTTGTTTTGTGGTGGTACTTAGTTTGTATTAACAAATACGTCAACGAGCTTCAAACAGATGATGATGATTTTATTGCATTTAGTTATGTTCTTATGAATTCTTTCTGCAGCTGTTTAGCTTGAAAGTTTGAAATTGTGAAAACAGAAATAAAAATATTAAATAATAATGTTGGTCTAATGGCATGATGGAAAAGTGGTGCCATGGCCAGTGAATTTTCGATCGCTTCACTGTCTCTTCGCTGCCTTGGCTTTGGCACGGTTGGTACGTGCTGGGCACGGGCAGTAGTGGGCATCTGGACCGGGTCCACCACGAGGACCTGGTGCACCCATTGGGCCCATGAAACCAGGAGGTCCTTGGAGACCAGTTTCACCTTGCGGACCTTGGTCACCACGAAGACCATCTGGTGCGTCCTTGCCTGGACGACCTGGGTCACCACGAGGACCTTGTCTGCCGACTGGACCTTTCTCGCCTTTGATTCCAACAACGCGTTCCGCATCACGACCGGGAATACCTTTCGGTCCGGCGTTGCCACGGTTTCCTTGCGGACCTGGGGGACCCATTTCGCCAGGAGCGCCTGGCATGCCATCACAGCCTGGAGTTCCGGGACGGCCGGATGCACCAACCAAACCTTGCGGGCCTGAAGTAGAAATAACAGCCGAGTTGGGGGAGTGAAAATTTGAAATTTGAATTTGAAAAATGAAAATTTACCAGCAGGACCAGGTGGACCCGGTGGACCAGCAGAGCAAGAGAAGCAGGTAGTGCAAGGACCCAGTGGTTGACGTTGGGCTTGTGCGTCTTCGGCATCTCTTCCAGGTTCTCCGTCTTTTCCAGGTAAACCATCCATACCTGGTTCACCGCGGGGACCTTTTGGTCCAGGTGGTCCAGCTGGGCATTTTTTGGCTTGTTCAAGATTGCATTTGCAGACTGGCTTTTGTCTAGCAACAGTCTCGCCGAACTCTCCTCCGCCAATGGTGATTTCAGACGGCAAGACCAGACCATCGGCTCCAGTTTCTGGATGTACACCCTGTGCACCGGCGGGCATTCTTGGTGTGGAAAAGCCGCCGAAACGATCTTGCGAATAGCTGGGTGCAGGAGGGGCACCGTAAGCCTGTCGTTTTTCTCTAGATCCGGTGAATTGCATCATCTCTTTCCACAGATCATCGCTGCTGATCTAAATAAAGCATTCATTGAGTCGAAAAGAAATGAAACCATCTCTGTTTATTACTTTGAATTCATCCATTTCCGTATCCAACTCCAAGCGAACATTTTGCACCTCCATGTAAATCATTGGAGTCATGATCATGCAGGCGAGCAAGGCAAAAGTGCCAAGTCCTGTGGCCAGCCAGCTGGCAATTTTCACGTTTGAATCCATAGCTTGGTTATTGCAGTAGTAGTAGTAGTAGTAGTAGTAGTAGTAGTAGTCAAAGGCGACTGACTGATTTGAGAACAGTGATGGCAGACAGTGTGCTTGGTGCCGTTTTGGGATTCGTTTAAATATTGCGCAACGGTGGTGGCAAAAATGGGTCTTGGTGGAGAATTTGGACCAGGTCACGGCGAAGTGACGCTGCTGACGATTGACAAGCGTTTGCAAGGATAGTTGCGTTGGTTTTTCTCACCCAATTTTCTGTGACGGCTTCTGGTGGTGAAATTAATAAACTTGGTCATCGTTTGACATAACGCGGGCAATGAGCAACGTATCTATGCCAGAATTGCTTGGAAAAATGGACCGTCATGGTCTTGTCAATGCTGACCGATCTGAACAGCTTGTCCAACGTGGTTTTGGGCGGGCAAATGCTCACCATTCGAACCTTTCAGTTGGTTTTTTGCTAACAAAATTTAACATGCTATTTTATTGAGAAACAAAAAATAAGAAAACTGAGAAAAACATTATTCTTTTTCTTCTTTATTTTTCTACATCTGAAGGTGAAAGTGTACATGTAGTGGTAATAAGAAATTTGAATGTAATTTCACAAATCTGTTCACAACACAATTTCAACATATCACAAATGAAAGAAAATTGTTCTTTCATTTTTATGCAAATTCTGTTTTAAACTCTGCATCCGCGAAACTTGTCCCATCCCGTAAGGCATTCTGTGACATGTATTTTCATATTGCGTTATGCAAATGTGAACAAACTTTGGGAAATTTGTTCCTTTAAGTATTTTAGAGTGATTTTCAATTCTGTAACTGTAAACTAATATATTAGTATGGTAATTTTTATCTTATTTTAAAGTGGAAGTTGTTTTGTTTGTTGTTTTCTCAGATGCTGCTTGCTTCACAATTTGCAAACTTGCTATGGGATGAATCTGCTTCTTGTTGCAGCAAATCTTGCATCAGATGAACCAATCAATCGTTTATTTCATACCTGTTATTATTATAATCAAAGAAAAATGCAATTTTTGAACTTTAATTTCTTCGATATTCTTCTGCTGCAGTGGATAAGCCTTGCATTTCAAATGCTCAACCGTGTGATTTTCAAATTCGACAAATTGTCCACTTCTTTTGCGATGATTGTTCAGATTTTTGTTCGGCATTTTTCAAATTCTTACAAGCTAATTTGAAAAGCATGTTTTCCTTTTGTAAATTTTCTGCAATGGCATACATTTTTTCCACAAATATTCTTCAACTTTTACTACAATGCATTTCATTATGATAATATTGTTTGTGATTTGTTTGTGTTGATTTGTGGCTTTGCAAAAAAAACCGAGAAATAGAAGAAGGAGATTATATTTTAGATTAAATTTCACATATTATTTTTATTGAAGAGTATGCAAGGATCTCATTTTTTTGGGTATATATTATTTTGAAATGTGATTTTTTGTCTCAAATAATTTTTACCAATTGCCAGAATGAGTAATTTAATGTCACCGGGGGTATGGTAATAAATGGGTAGTTTTTTCTTATTTTGAAAAAAAACGGTAATGGCATACGAGGCCGTATGAGCAAATTTGAATATTTCTATCTTTTTTTTTGCATCAGAAAGTAGCCAAGCATTTAGCATCTTCCTACTTGTTCTGTATGCAGTGGTGCGATGAGTAAGATGAAATGTTGTTGTTTTCGTGAATGTTTTTCCAATGCCAAAATGGCTACGTCATTTGACATGTTTTTCGATGCTTTTTTTGTTCTTTTATTATCAATTGAAGTTTTGTTTTCAAAATTGAATTATTCAACTTTATTTCAATTACAAGTTCTGTGAAGTAATTTTACAAAAAAGAATCAATAGAATAGAGGGAATGAACAAAAAAAAGAATCATTTTCATTTACTGATGTGTAATTTCAGTGAAATTTGTTTGTCGTTGTTCTGTTTTCTTGAAGATGAAGTGCAATTTTCAAAAAATCTTTTCTACAAACCATTAGAACAGAAATGAAGGTTGTTCATAATTGTACGGTTAGAAAAGCTATTATAATTTTTGAAGGAAATTCAATGCTACAGTACTTAGATTTCATTGGATCGAGCATACGATCTGATTGATAATCACGAAGTTGTAGAACGGTGGTGTTGTATTCTTTTTTTCTTTTATTCTTCACAACTCTTCCCTAATATATATATATATATATGTATAATCTACTCTGTTTCTGTTGTAAAAATTGAAAATGGGACTATTGGTATTTTATTCAAGGTTACTGGATGTTCTTTTTTCTTGGGAATGATATCAACTTGAAAAAGCTACTTGTTTCTCTTTTTCTTTGATTCTTATTAAAATGATCATTTTCATTCAGTATTATGTTCAGTCTCACTTTTGGAAATTTCCTTGTAGAATTCCATTCTGTCTGTATATTGTGTAATTTATTTATCAATTTATAAGTGAACTGATTTTGACATTTCAAAAGAAATTTAAGTAAAATAGTACGAATTGCATTCTGTAATAACAACGTAAAAATTGTTCTTCTCATCAATGCTGAACTGCGACAATTATCTGAACACGAAGATTTATTTCACGTTCCAAATTTGTATGCTCATTGTTTGTTCTAATTTCTAATTGCTGAAATTTATCTGAAATATTTTTTCCTTTTGTTTTTCAATATTTTTTTTTAAATGAAAACTGTGCTTGAAAATCATTGCAAAACAACTTAATTCAGTTGCGAAATTGCTTTTATATACAATGGTAATGCAGTTTTCAGTTTTGCGTTATTAATAAATATTATTCCAGTTATTGTTGAACAATTTGGTCAATTTTACTTTGTTCTTTTATATTTTGCATTTTGTACGTCAGAATAAAACAAACACGTGAGCACGTATAAACTGCAGTTTACCAAAAAGCAAATATATGCATATATGCATTGTATTGTTGTTGTTGGTGGTGCTGATTGAAATCTGTGAAAGTGAAAATCAAAGCTTTCTTCTATTTGATCAAAAATTACTATGAATATTAATGCTAAGTTCAAGAAAGGCTAAAAGTCACCATTGTGTGTGTGTGTGTGTGTGTGTGTGTGTGTGAACTTTACAAATTCAACAAAGCAATTGATCAAAATAGAATTTTTCAGTTTACGTAGCAAAGAAATTTTGCTAACTTTTTACAAGTTCAAAAATCAAGCAACCTTTGCGCGTCCTGTATTTTTGTCACCTTTGAGCTGGCAAAAAATACAAAGAAGCACAACACGTAAACATAAAAAGAAAGCATAATTAATTGCTTGTTGTAATTATTGCCATCAGCATCAGTTGGAACTTGAACAGATGGAAAAAATGGTTGTTTCTCTCTTACTTCCTCATATTTCTTCATTTTCTTTTTTTTTTTGTGTCGAAAAATACCTCTCACAACGTCAACAACAATCCTGATTCAGCCTGATTTTAACAGTTGTGTTGAATTTACATTTTCATACAAACAGCATTTTCACTACTCTTGTTCATCATTGCCTTGGGGTGGGTTGAGGTGAATAATGCAAACACGTCACCATTGAAAATTATCTTTTCTTTTGAATTTGCTTCTTGATTGTTTGTTCTCTTTTCTCTTCAATCCTTTCCTGATACTTTTTGTTGCATGACCATTTCTTATGCACGACTCGAATGTGGTGGATAGAACTTTGTTTTCACCAGTTTGTCACAAAGTTTTGTTCAGCCAGTATTTGACGATTTAGCTCTTCAATTAAGCAGTGATTCCACGTTTTATTTACGTTGATCTCATCCACAGATGATATTGCATTTCAGTGACTGGTCTTCTCATCATTAATAATCACTTATTACCTCACAGAAGCTAGTGTTTTTTTCCAAACAAATTATTGCAGTCATTCTGTCAGTATTTTTACTCAAAATACTTCTGTGCGTAACAATTCAAATAATTTTACTAGTTTTGTCCGAGCACTTAGCAAAAAATACGTGATTTTTTTTGACATTGTTGACATACTGTTGATTATGATAATTCAACAACTGTTGCATAACCGTCATTAGAGCATTTCCAATGAAAGCTGTTGAGGTATTTGCCGTTTATTCATTTGGAGATTTTATAGCGCAAAATTTTTCATTTCCTTGTCAACGTTACTTAGCTTATTTATTTATTTATTTGCTTTTCCTTTTTTTTCGACTTATTCTTGCTGAAAAAGGAACAGCAGATGAAAAGCACGAATGCGTAATTATATTTTCTTTTTTATTGTTCCTTCCTTGAAAAACCAAATAAAAATAACATCAACAAAAAAAGAAATATATATATATATATATATATATATATATATACCTCATGTAGAGTTGTGAATGAAGAATATGAAGCTTAAAATTCAATACAGAAAATGTTCATTTTACATACAAGATTGATAGAAGATATTCACCAAAAATGCCGTAGACAAAGCGATCTCTGAGAATGCAACGTAGTGTGGAAATATAAGGCGAGCAAAAAAGACGTTTACACAAATCATGCGTTGAGAAGAAACATAACGAAACCAGAAACAAAACGACATGCGACAAGTACTGTATATATATATATATATATATATATTCATTTATAAAAGGAGAAATAGAGGGAGAGGGGGAGAGATGATCAAATTGATAAATTCAAATTAGGCGCCTTTGTACATATACACACATTTAAAAGTCAGACTATAACATGGTATGCGGGTTCGATGAATCCGCCGGAGGCGGTTGAGTGCCGGAATTAATAATATTGAAAACACCACGTCGACCACTGGAGCTCGTCCATCTGGTCGAGGTGGCAGTAGTGCTGGTGCTGAACATGGGAACATACTGCTGAAAAGAACCATAATTGCCACCGGCCTGCCGGCGACGTTGATGCAACTCATTTAAATACAATATGTCAAAGTTAACTGGTGCCAGAGCTGACGAAATCAGACTATTACTACCAGTACCACTAGTCACTAAAGCAGGTGTGACGATTTGTTGTTGTTGTTGTTGTTGGTTGTACAAATGACCAATGGCTGTTGATTCAGTTGTTGTAGTTGGTAGCAAACTCTGAGAAGCGGAAGCGAACAACGACGAAGTGGCCGAACCAGTGATTCCGTTGAAAAAACTCTGACCAGCGGACGAGTACGTCTGAGGTGCAACACTTCTGCGCACACCGGCTCCACGTAACGGATACTGCTGCCCCATGCCGGCACAGCCGCTTGCCAACAGATTCGGATTCAGACAAGCAAAATAGCTTTGCGTCAGCGGATTAGAAGATAGCATCCGACCATCGTTGGCAAATTGTTGTTGTTGTTGTTGTTGCTGTTGTTGTTGTTGTTGTTGTTGTTGTTGTTGATGTTCAATTTGCATAGCATCTCGATCAGCTTGTTCACGCAACGAGCGTAGAAATTCCAAATCCGCTTCTGGTGGTTGCCAGTCGGGATTTTGATTCAAAAAATTCAACACCGACAGTTCAATTTTACCATTGACCAACGGTCCGTCGAACGACTGGCGACGAAGACCAGTCCGAGCAGAAGACTGACCATTGTTGGAGGTGCCGTTGGTGCCTTGTTCACGCACGTCCATCTGCGCCAACGAGCATACGTCGCCCAAGCCGGCCACTTCGATTGTGAAATTGCGGAAAAAGTCGACAAACTCACCGGCGCAGGGTCTCAGCCAGAACAGCAACGCCAGCGGGCACAGCAACGGACCAAGCAACTCCTCGAGCACGAACGTCGCCCTGTACTGGTAGAAGCGGGAAAATTCGCGCCGTACCCAAGCCTGGTGCGCCTGGCCACGCCAAGAATTTGGCAAACAGTGCACATAGGCTAGCACGGCGTTCATCATCGCCTCCGGGCAGAAGATCGCATTCTCATCTTGAATGAACGTGTGGCAGATGACGATCACCACTCCGCTGGCGGTCAAGATATGCAGCACATTTTGCACATGAAGCACATCTTCGTCGTACAAGCTGAGCATGAAGAAGACGGAAAAGAACGCCGCCGCCACAAAGGCCACATTCTTGGCAACAATCTCCAACGTATTGGAGACGAACATCTGCATGTACAGCGACGCCGGCTTGTAAGCGCAGCAGAGTCGGTTCTCCAGTTCGTGGTCCAGTTCGTTGTAGTTGCGGAAATAGTACCGACCGTACAGTGACCACTTCCTGGCTCCGAGCGCGCTCGGCTCCCGCCTGATCAATTCCACATACGTGAAAATGCTGTACAACACTTGCCAGGCGAACACCAACGGCGAGAGCAACAAATTCACCACACCGAACCACAGGATTACGCTTTTCAAGTGGTCAGTGAGCATTTGACGCCGTTCGCGGCGCTTGTAATCGGGCTTCAATTTCCAATAATTTTCCCACGGTGACCAAGGACCCCAGAAGAACAACAAATCCAAGTTGAACTTCAAGCCCAGAGTCATGAACGTCAGCTCGCCGAAGAAAGGCACGCGAAATTTCGGGGGCAGTAGTCCTTTGTTGAACATAGCGACCAGAAAGTTCTTCCTCCTCAAAATGCGCTGGTAGATATCCAAACAGGTGAGGTGGGATTTTTGTACGCACAGTCTGTACGGCGACTGCATGTCGCACAGCTTTTCTTGCACTTCGTACCAGGTCAGATTTTTCAGCATACAATCGTCCACGTGCAAAGCGGTGCTGTAGAAGCTGCGGATGTCCGCGAAAATGGACAGTCGGTAGAAAAAGCGAACCAACCTGTGCAGCCAGAATGTGGCCGCGATCACAAGCACCACCGCCAGCCAAGCACTGCGCCATACGCAATTGTCAGACCCGTACCGTTCGCAAGAACAATCCACCACGTCCGAGAGGCTGAGTTTGGTCGAATTGCCCCCTTGGCGACCTTGGAACAGCAGCTTGTAATCCACGCAGCCGATCAGTGCCGTGCTGAACGACACGACGAAAATGTACTGGATCAATTCCAGCACGTCGGACAAGACAATGCAACTCAGACCCTGACGTTGGTGGTACTCGTAGACGTGGAAGAAAAATTCGTCCAAATTATTTATATGCTGCCATCGGCTGCTTCGATCCTTGGCCGTCACGATCACTTGGTCCGGCTGGAAAGGTTGACTGCAGAAAGTGGGCGGTGGCGATCGTCTCGGCTCGTCAGCTTGGTAAAGACCGATGCTGTCCATCCTCATGTACTGCGACATTGTACAACCACTCAGCGCTGCCGAACCGATTCCTTCTCACCTCTGTGCATCAGTAACAATCAACAAATAATATACAACGACAACACCAACTTCATACACATACACAGATGGCAATCATTATTATCATCACATCATCATCACATCATCATCATCATCATCATCATCATCATCATCATCATACTAGTACTACTATTAATTACTACGACCGCTACTGCTGCTAATACTAATGAACATACAGTATCTAACTAGCAAGAAAAGCCAAACTTCTTATTCTCTTTCTCTACATGCGAGCAATAAGGTCAAACGCGTCATGATTCGCGGTTTTTTTTTGTTTTTTGCCTTTTTATTCACCAATATCAGGACAACCCTGTATGTTGTGATAAGTAGATCCAAAGTTGGCGACGTGTAATTTCACGTTGATGCCAACCAACGTCAACGGGTCAAATCAAACAAGGCTTTGTCTGATTTTCATACAACAAACACAATAGTCAGACCAAACTAATTGCACATAATGCGTACGGGGAATGGTTTGATATATATGGTTGACGGCCGAACTACGACCGGTTGACCTGTTTAGCCGGGCAAGCAAACAAGGAAGAACATTTAGCTAAGCTGAATTTAGGCAAAATGCAGAGAGAAATACATTGGCCAGGCAGGCGAATTGGATCATCTCTCCATCGTGGATCAATTTCCCGTCTTGCTGCTTTTGTCAGTTTAATACAATAATTTATTATATAGTTCAAGATCTAGTGCGCGCGTGTGCATGCTCGCGAATATTTTGCGTGTGCATTTGTTGTGCTTGTGCTTGCTGAAATAAGCAGACGGTGAAGCAACTGCTTCGGCCCCATCGATCAATGCTGAACTAGCAGCTCAACGACGCTGGTGCAGCAAATGATTCTCTTTAGCTTCCTCTGTTTCACTTTCCTCCTTCCTCGTGTTCCATGTTGCTTTTTGCAAAAATGTTGCTGATGTGCATAGGAGAATAGCAAGAAGCAGAAGTAGCGTTGAAAAATGGCTTTCAAGCGAAAATGTACCAAGCAATGACGACGAAGAGATAGATAAAACAGCAGCACACGTCAGAGAATTCTTCAATAGCACGATTTGTAAATAGACGTCATCATCGAAGTCAAGCGCTGAAAATTAATATTGCAACCGCTTGACAGCATACATACAGATGGGTGGAAAAGGCAAACAAACATTCTGGCTTGTTTCTTTCTTTTTGGCAAATCAAAGCAATGAAAAACTGAGGAAACAGGATAGATAATATTCATTCCTTGAACATCAGGCAGGTAGATATTTCTGGGAGCATCTTGTTGTTGTTGTTGTTGTTGTTGTTGTTGTTGTTGTTGCTGTTGATGTTGTTTCTGTTTGGACGTATTCATTGACGTCACAGTTTAAAATTTTAGCACACAGAATGAAATATACTGACCCATTTGGACATCTGGAAACTTGTCTTTACAAGCAGCAGCATCAAAAGCACCAATTACAAAACAATAACCGTTATTGTAATACTAATACGCTTTACAATTGAAGATGCAATCCGTTTTTGAAGAATAACTATTGAACATTGAATTGAAAATTACTGAGTAGAAAAAAAAGACAAAAAAAACACCAATAGTACTGTACTGTCATTTTTTTTCTGTTCTGAATGCAAAACTACAAAGATAATGATCAAAAATACTCTGTGAAAAAGAAGAAATATGAAAAAATAGCTATTTCCCGTTGATGATAAAGATTATCCTTAGCAAAGCAAAGCAAAGGCAAATGTACAAGAGACTGTATCAAATCAGAGGTGTGTCAATATTTGCATCAGGTCAATTGCATCATTTTCATTAATTTCAACGCAAAAACAAACAAACACACACACAATAATTTTATCAAACAGCCTGACTAAGAGCGTGAATAGGAAGAGCTTATTATTGTTGCTGATAACGCGTTTCAGAATAGAATCGACGCCTGAGCGAATGCACTGACAAAGTGTATTCAGTTAATATAATGTGCACTGATTAATGTGCCAAAAATGAAAACAAAATTTATTTGTATTAAAACTGAAAATAAAAATGAACTTACTTTATAATTTCACATTTTGATAAACAGGAGATGCTGAATTGTGCAGAATGGGTTGTCAGCCACCTTATCCGAACGACACCGAAAAGAAGGCCAGCCAATCAATTGTTGACTGGCAACTACCACGATCATCATCGAGACAAATGATCATGGTAGAAATAAAAGACACGCAAGTTCCAACAAATGTTCCCCACGTGCTTCAGTTTCGCATCAGGCTGTGCAGAAGTGCTTTTTGGCCATTCTGAAAACTTGCACAGCAACATCACAACAAAATTACACTTATATTTGATAAATGGAAGTTATTTGTGCAATTTTTTGGAAGAAAAAACTATAATTTTTGAAAAAGCATTTTCATTTTTTATAACAAACTCACCACCACTCTGCACTGACCAATCAAACTCGCTGCACATAATCAATCAATAACACTGATAGCATATTGATTTTGAATTTCGGTTTTCTTGATTACAATCCGTTAAATTATTCTTGTGTTCTGTTTCTCTTCTGTTTTTATGCTTCTGTTTTGAATTCCCGCTCAATAACAAACACCTCCTCCCCCCCCCCCCCCCCCCCCCCCTCCCGCCATGTTCATCGTGCATTGTTTCGTTGATGTTTTGTGCTGTTGATAAATATTTCAAATATACAACTATTTTATGTCTCATTTAAAAAATTTTGACGCTTCTAATAAAATATATTTATTATACCAGCGCATCACATTTTCTACAATTAACATCGTGCACAATGTTGCCGGTTAATTTTTACTTTATTTTCTTTAATTGTATTGTAGCTGTTACAGTATTCTTTGCCTGTTTTGAACGTATTTTTTGGAAAACAAAAGAAAAAAACAAGCGACTATTATGAAACGAAAAATTAACGATGAAAACAGTACAGATAAAATTGTTCGTGTAAAAGTGCACAACGGACCACAGGTTAGCAATGGTACAAGTGCAAAATTGTCGTGTTCAAACGATGCGGCTTTGTCTGTTGATGACCAAAGTACGAACTTTCGCAGTACAGCAGAACTGGAGGTATTGAAACTGTTTCAAAGTATATTTTGTTTTTAATGTGGAATAAATTGTTTCTTTATTTATTATTTGGTTGAATTGTGCAGAAGATTGATTTTGATTTTGATTAAACTTTGATTAATTATTATAATATTCTGATAAATTATTGCGCAAAGTGATGTATGTAATTGGTAATCTTAATCCGTGGTTGGTTTGTTTTTTGATAATAATGTGTGATATTTTTGTATTACACACATTTTAGGCACAGGCTCAGGTTAATGTACTCAGAAACTCTCCTCAGCTTTTGAAAGATGTCAATGCATTTCTCGCGTCGTTGAAAAAGCAGCTGCGCGTTATACCGGATGCTAGCTGCGAAGATGCTGTAATTGTGAAATTTTTATTAACTTTGGAATGCATTTTATTTGTGTTGTCAGAGCAGTTTCCGAATATCAGCTAAGCTTTACTGTTGATTAATTGTAATCCAATGTTGAACAAATAGTTGTATTTTTTGATTTATTATATAGGCATTTTAAATTGCAATAAGCAATTTTTTTTATTTTATTAACAAAAATGAATTCAGGTTGCGACTGCAGTAAGGTTGGCTAAAGAATTTGATGTTCAACAGTATTTTGAAATGCTCGTTTCTTTGGTACCGTCGAATGGCAAATTCATTTTTGCACCACCAAATTCGCTTTGGCTCATTGGAAGCTTTCCATTAGAGCTCAATGTCAAGCCTAATTTGACCGTTGACATTGCTGTTGAAGTTCCGAAGGTACAGTTTTTTAAATTAATATTCACCATATTCTATTATTATTTATCTTATTCTATTGCTTATTCTATTATTATTATTATTATTATTATTATTATTATTGCTTATTATTATTACTATCTATTACTATTATCTATTATTATCTATTATTACTATTGCTTATTATTAATCTTCTATTATTGCTTATTTTTTATCTTGAATCAGATTGTTCAATTTTAATTACATGTATGAATTCAACTGCAGTAAGATTATATAATGATGAAAAAGCACTGAAAGTATCATTACGGTGTTTGGTAATTTTGTATTGTTGTATGTGTAAGACAAGTAAGTTTATTGTTCAAAATAATTACGATTCAATAATGTATTGCGTTTTATTGAACGTTTGTGTGACAGTTTTGTTTTATTTTTTTTTTGTTAGCTTTTAATTTTGATTTTCATTTTAGGCAACATTTCAGGAAGGTTCTTTGAATACATATTCATATCATTTGAAAATGCTGTTATTTTTGTTACTGATTGCATCCAAGCTACGTACGAGCAAGTTTGTTAAGCAGTTGAATTTGGAATTTTTCCACGATGATCCTCGAAAATTGATCATCGTGCTTCATCCAAAAGGTAGAAAAAAAAAACAGAAATTGTTGCTGAATTGAATTGGCATTTCAATGCTGTTTACTTAATTGTGCAGGTGACTTGGATGGTCGGTGTATTTTTCATTTAATTGCCTATCCAGAGGAAGGAACATTTCAGTTGGAAAAATTTGCACCCTCTGTTCAACATTTGAATGCAGAACGTTTTCTAAAGGCATTTGGTGAAGATGTAAATGGTCCGTATGCAGATGGTTGATATTCAACCAAGTAACAAAATAAACCATTGTTGCAGGTACGAATTTGTCCAGTCACTTTTACAACCAGAGCGTTGCACGTGATGCAGTGATGATGAAAATTTTCAACTATTTGGATGATGAAGAAAATTTTCCAAAAAATGCCAGAGCTGGAGTTCAGCTTTTGCGGCTCTGGATACGCCGTCGAGAGCTGGACCAAGGTTACGGTTGCGTATCATGCACTTTCTTGTCATTATTCGTTTGTTATCTCGTCAAAGAAAGACGAATTCAATCTCATTGGACTGCATGGGATGTTTTCAAGGCTGCAATTTTTGCTTTCAGTAATGAAATTAATAATAACATTGTTATTATTATTATTATTATTATTATTATGTTATTGTTGTTGACTTTATTTGAATTTATTATTTGTTTAAGGTAATATAGAATTGGAAAATAATCCAGTAACGTTGTGTCCATCAGAAGATGGATTGATTTTGTTGAATGAATTCAAATCTGCGTTTTCCATTGTATTTACCGATCCAACAGGTTACGTGAACGTTTGTGCTCATTGGCACGCTTCCACTTGGAGAATGGTATAAATTTAACGATTAAAAAAATTACGTTATTAATTTTTGTCAATATTTTTTTATAGCTGAAACACGAAGCTTTGCTTGCGAGGCAAATGATTGAAAATGCTGATTCAGAATTGTTCACTCGTCTCTGTTTACAGCCTGTTCCTTTTGCAGAAAAATTTGATATTTATTTTACGTAAATCACTTGTATTTATTGTAAATAATGATTGTTTATTTATTTGGATTTATTTATTTATTTATTTATTTATTTAGGATAAATTTGCCGAAATCCATGCAAAATGAAGTTTGGAAAAATGTTGAACTCCGATGCAGACTGATCGACATGTACGGCTTGACTTCGGAAGCTATTTGGAAAGATGTGTATGACTGCATGTGGACAGCGTTGGGTGATCGTGTTTTGCTCATTGGCAAGAGTTTAGTCCAATACGAAAATGTAAGCAACAGTTGCAATTTTACGAGATAACAGTAATTTTGTTGCAGTTTTGTGATTGAGAAAGCAAAAGTAGTTTTTTTTTCTCAATTTCAGAAAATGACAAACAATTATGCAAATTTCGAAAAAACACTCACATTTGGAATTTTGATTGAATCAGGAAGAAAGTGTGATTTTTTGATCCGTGGTCCGGCGGCAAATTTGCCCGAGGTACGATCTATTTTCAATGATTATTGTACATTTTTATGAATTGTGTTTTCAATTTGCTTTCATATTTTACTACAGGCGGTTAATTTTCGCAGATTTTGGGGCAATAAATCACAGTTGCGTAAATTTAAGTCGTACGGAATTTGTGAAGCAGTATTGTTCGACAGTTCCAACGTTCGATCGATTTTCGGTGACATTGTTTATCACGTGCTAAATAGGTTTGTTTCTTTGTTTAGTGAATGATGATGATGCATTAATTTATATATTTGATTTTCAGACATATTAAAATTTCACGCAAACGTGTCATTTCTTCTGATATAAGTGAAGAATTTTGTCTGGCCTTACCCGGAGGCTATAGATTTGTAGAGAAGCAGCTTCGTTTGTCTTTGCAGGCAGCAATGGCAAAGGTGGAGAAATGTTTGCAACTGTTAACCGATATGCCGTTTCAAATTTGCGAATTGACCAGAATGGGATCCATTTTTTCCGATCTCGAGGTTTGAAATTTTATTTTCAATTAATTATTTCCACTTGTATTATTTATTAGAAGAATATGCTTAATTTGTTGAAAGTTTTTAAAGCAGTAATCTAGTAATTAAAGCAGTTCTGTTCAATCCTGTTCAATCACTGTTAAGCATCAACAGTAATAATAAGTGCCGTGAAATTGTGAACATTTTCTTTTTTTTTAATTTTAAATGGATACTGATATATTTGTTTTGATTTATTTATTACTTTTGCTCAGGTCTATTATCCTGTACCTGTTGATGTGCAGTACAACAAGCTATCATTACCAATAATCAATGGTTGCTTTGTACCAGAAGCAACGGCCAGGGTACCACCCTGGTGTCCATCTTGTGAAAGTGATTTGTTTTTTGTCTGTTTAGCTTTAATCTACTGTTAATCTGGTTGTTTGTTTGTTGGTTTCTTTTTCATTTTCAGTGATGATGATTATCGATATCAAATGTCGACATTTGAACAGTTTATCTGAATTGCACATCATTAAAACAGGCTGCTGTGTACAAGTGGCAGAGCAGTTGCGGAAACGCTTCAAACTGCTCTGCCAACCAATTGAAAAAGCCATTTTAATCTTTACGGTATAAATATTTTAATATGCGGACATTTTTGGATATTTGAATGATGACAATTTTCACTTTAGAATGGTTATGTGTTTCGATTGCATGTTAGTTTCAAGTCTGAAGAGTTTTTTTTGAAAAATTTAGCTGAAGAGAAAAAAAATCATCCCGCAGAATTGGAAGCGGAGAGCATGATTCGGTGGAAGCAGGCATTGTTTAGTCAGTTTGAAGTGTATGTTCTGTTTTTTTGTAGTTTAAATCATTTTGAATTGTGTATATTTATTTATTTATTTATTTATTTATTTATTTAAGCTTACGTCTGCAGTTTGAATCATTTTCGACTACTGTTCGATTAGCCAAACGTTGGGTAGCTAACAAAATGCTCAGTGGGCATTTTTCCGATGAAGCAGTTGAGCTGATAATTGCTTCGTTATTTCTAACTCCACAGCCATTCACGGAATCTAGGTAATTTTTTTAATTTATTCCGAATATTTTAATTTTTTAATTTTGTACGTAATTTTTACTTTTATCACAGGCATCACTTGATTGGTTTTTTGCGGTTTTTGCGACTTTTGTCGACATTTCCATGGTCTAGCGAACCGTTGATAGTAAATTTCAATAATTTGTTGACAGGTAAATAACAATTTAATAATGCTTATTTTATTTTAAAATTATGTTTTGTTTTCAATTTAAAGATGAAGAAATACTGGAGTTGAAACAGCAGTGGAAAATTATCCGACCGACGCTACCACCATTTTGTTTGCTTACACCGGACGATCACAGTGGTGCAAGATGGACTAGAGCAGGTCCATCGTCGATTGTCGCTGATTACATAATTCGTAGAGCAGCATTCGATTTGTGCATCTTGCAGAACCAAGGCCTGAGCACAAGCAGTTTACGCGTATGCAAAAATTTATTTTGTCACTTATTGAATATCTATATCTATCTATATATATACATATATATATATTTTTTTTTTTTTGTTTGAGATAATCAACGTTTTGCCACATTTCAGAAAATAATGCAAAGTGGTAAGCAAGTGTTCGATGTGGTTATTCTGCTGAATCGGAAAAGGATTTTACTACCAACTGTTGCTCCAATTGAAGAAGAAAATACAGCAGATAATGGAAAAGCAAACGCAGCTTACAATTTAAAAGCTTTACCTGTTGTTGACTTCAGTCCTGTTGAATTCTACGTCCGACAACTGAAAGTATGCACAAAACAAACGTTTTGTTTGATTTTGTTGAACTTAGTTACCTTTCTGGAGCTTCTAGGAAAATTATGGTCAATTTGGACTGTTTTTTTGGAATCGACTCTTCTCATCTCATTTCGTCGGTGTTCTGTGGAACAATAGATTTCGCAAAATTATCCAGCATCAGAAGGTACCATTGCAGTTGATTGTTTTTGAAACTTGGCAAATAGGAAACTTTGTTCTTTTTTTTTGGTTTCTTTAGGACCAGCAGAAGATACAAGCAACCGCATGTACGGATGAAATTATCAAGGGTTTTTATGCGTTGGGATATGATCTGGTGAAACGAATCGTTGTTCAATGAATGTTTTCCAGTTTAGCATTCAATTTTAGGCTGTCTCAGGTTTTTAGAAAAGACTTTTTTTAAAAAAAAACAATCAAAAACGGATGTTTTCAAGTTCATGTTTAATAATTGAATCAAGTGAAACGAGTGTGCATATATATATATATATATATATATATATATATATATATATATATTAATAGACGCGATTGTTTCAGTCGAGAAGTTGTTCACACTGTTTTGTTAGCAGGTGATTAGAACCAAGAGTGAATCGAAATCGCCTGAGAGCTTCATTTAAATATTGCATTGCGGTTTTGTAATCGGCCAAATTTTTGTAATAAATTCCAATGGTCATGTAGTGGTACGCAAGTGTGGGATGCATTTCTGGATAGCAGACGCGCAGGCAGGGTAAAGCTTGGAGGCTAGTTTCAAGCAGCTGTTTGGAATCGTTGCAATCAGTCAGTTGCAATTTTCGTTGGAGTAGTTTAACAAAGAAGACATTTTCATCCGCTAATACTGACTTGCAGGCGAACAGTATTGAATCGAGCTCATTTTTGCTTAACGTTTCACTTCCCGTCTTTGCCAACTGTTTCTCTATGTGGTTCATTTTGAAAAGTGCCTGTTCAACATCTGCTCCACTGAAACAGCGTTGCTTGCACTTGGGACATGTGAAAAGTCCGTCGTGATCGTCGATCGGGGCGTTGTCGTCGTTGTGGATCGGTACCGCAGTGGAACAGTTGTTGCACTTCAACGCGGTGAGCAGGTGATCTCTGGGATCAGTGCAGCGTTCGCAGAAACAGTCGAAGTACCAGCTTTCTTTGAGCATACGACGCCGTTCTGCTCGGCTAGCCAGCGGGGTTATGTAGCATGTGTGTGTGCGTTTACGATCGCTCAGATCGACAGAATCGTCCAGCGCTTTCAGCCTGGCAACAAATCCTTCACAAGTGTAAATGGCGTTCGGTCTGCACGAATGGTCATACGCACAGAGATCCAGATAAAGACCTTTGCCGATTTCATTCAAGTACAGCTGATCGCCAATCGCATGCCTGTTGATGTAATTGCGACTGTGCAATTTGAAGAGCGTCCGCTCGTCCGGCAGATATTTGGCTTTGTAAAAGCGTTCCAAGCTGGCCTGGATGCGTCGGAACTTGCGCATTTCTTCCACATTTTCACGCATCGAATCGACATGATGCCACAAGTCGCTCAGTTGACGTGCACTTTTACGATTCAGGTAGAAATTTTGCCGGTCGACAGCATCCTTGCCACTGCTGATCTGCATGTGCCTGGCCGCGATTCGACCCAGCAGACGTACTTCGACATCAAGTACGACCGGATATGCACGTTTCAACGCTCCGCACTCTGCCTGATGATCCCACCAGCCCAGTCGTTGACATTGCTCATTGCAGAACAGTGCTTGACGACACCGCATGCAGCGAAGCAAACTTTTCTCATCACTCAAACAATACCAACATCTGCGATTCAAGTGATCGTCAAGCAAAGCATATGCGAACGGGTAAAACACCAGCGAACTGTTGTTGGTGTCGGTGGACATTTTGTTTTAGTTCTTTTTTCAATATATTTTCATCACTTTTGCAACTTTAAACTTTGCTCTCAGTTTGTTGTTTGTTCAGTTTTCATGCAAGCAAAATTCAAGATTTCTTTCTTCTTCCACTTGCTGTTGTCAGCTGGCGTGTGCGTATGCCATAAGCGAAACAGCAACTGCTTGCCTCTTCTTCTTCGTCAACATGCCGTTCGTCATTGAGTGAGTAGTAGTCGACAAATTAGTTTTTTTCTAAACAACTAAGAGAACTATGAAAATTCGAAATTCTTCATCAATTTGAAAGAATATTTAAATGGACGACGGTGTAATGAACACCAGCATTCTTACACGCAATTCTCGAAACCTAAAGCGTCTCAAATTGGTCTCAGATTTAGTAGGCAGACTACCATCTGGAAATTTGCAAGATATTTGTGACAGTGGCCGTGAAAATGCAGAGAATTTTCTACGTCGAATCTACTGAGCGAATAATATCAATAAATAATTGTGAAAATTACCAGTTCACCAAATTCAATAACAAAATTGCCTGCTTGCATTTGGTGGTTATTGGTTGTCGTATCTGACTGGTAAACTATCATTTTCACGAGCAAAACAAACAATATTTACTGAGCGGATGAGAAATAAGCGATGAAAGTGAAAAGAATGATAGATACAATGCAAAAGAAGCAGAGCATGCTAAACCGAACACAAAACTGCAACGATACTGCGTCCACATGATTACGCATTGACATTTACTTATAAAATTGTGATCAGTAGGTATGAAATGGCGATACTATTTCGAATGGCTGAATTTCAGACAACAGAATTTATTTTTTGCACTTACACATCAATACATTCATTCAAATATTGCAGCAAATTTTCAGATAAGTACAGGTGATTAATTATCGCATTTATGTTTGCATATTTGCAACAACAACAACAACAACAACAACTAATAAAATTGCTGATTGGAAAGTGATATGAAATGGAACAATTTGCGAAATTTTGTAAATTTCATGTATAATTTGATGTCAGCAATAAATTATGCAAATTTTCAGCATCACAATTGCCATGAGAAATTGGAATCTTTTTCCTACAGAAATTTGAAATTTTTTCATCTGCATGATACATCTCCAAAATTACCTTAAAAATCAAGTTTTTCAATTCATTTTAAAATTCATTACTATCTATCTATTACAAGTAAGTGAATAAGAAGAAAAATACAAACCAATTTATTCGAAAACTGCAACAACCATGCATCGTAACGTCAACATAAATATTAGAACCTGATTTCTGTTTTGTTACAGTATATGCCATCAACTAGAAAAAATTTGATATGCATTTTTAATTGAGCATTTATTTCAGCTGAATGATATCCGTTTTTTGACACTGAACGCAGGAATCAGGTATTGAAGAATTATTTTTCTTTCCTTTAGAATATTACAATACTTTGGGCATGATATTTCAGTAGAATATAGTTTTGTGTTGAAGGGAACTTTAAATAATATGTTTTATTTGATTATTCATTATTTGAATGCAATGACTGACATGCAGTCATAACATGAATTTCTCAGAACCTACTCAGTTGACAGAACATTCGTCAAAATTTAATTCAGCTACTCATTTTTCTCCCTTTTGAAAGAGATAATTTATTAAAGCTTGTTCAAAGTTTAGTCCTGATTTTTTATTTGCATTATTATTGATTGATCCTGATTTAGTTGTACTGGATAAATTATCGTTTTCGTATCAGCAAATTTATTACGCAATCGCTCCATTATGCAAATAACGATCGCCACAACGGTGCTTTATCATCAGTAGTGGGGCATTTGTTTGTTTGACTTACGTGGCAAGTGGTAGCGTTGTAAAACGTTCTCTGAATTTACTATGGCGTTAAATAGTGACTATACACCGTTTACAACTGCTGAAAAGTAATTCGTTTTTGTAAGCATGTTTTGATTATCTTTGAAATTTTTATATACTTATTTTGTAAATGTTATCTTTTAATTAAAATGCAGTTAATTGTCTTATTTAAAAATTCATTTTTCAATTCGATGTAACTTTTACTAAGTGATGTAGTGAAAACAATTTTGATTTAATATCATTTTTGCAGATATAGAGAGAATGGAGCAAAGAAAAAATAAAAATTCAGATGATACCTTAAAAAATTTTATGGACGCCACGAAGCAGATGAAAAGAAAACAAGAGGCATGTACGATTTCTTGTCTCTACTGATTCTGTAAAGCTGGGCTACGGATGATTCGAAACGGTGCTTCCAATTCCCAAGTTTAATTAACTGTTTCAGTTTTTAATATGTAAGATTTCAGACATTTCACAGCAAAATTGTATTTTCCGGTTTCATATAATGAGATTAGGTAAGACATAATGAGACTCTAAAGTAAAGAATTTGTATCTCACACCAACTACTTTCAATTTTATGCATTATCTGTTTAGCATCCGTTATAGGTAATTTTTAAAATTGGTATTATCAGTAATTTTTTAAAATCATTTAAAATCATTTAATGCTAATGAGTTGCTTTCGGTAGATTAGCGGTTTAGAATTTTC